>PNEQ01011018.1:0-22951 GCA_003012365.1 Medauroidea extradentata | reverse complement strand
TAAAGGGCTCGAAGGGCACACTTTCCAGCATGTGTCGCCCTTTTATTTGCAAAAAGTCGTTGATGGTGCTGCTGGCGGTCCTGTCAAAGACTGCAACAAGATTAAGGACAGGACAGAGCTATTGATCGAGACATCAAATGCATCTTAGTCTCGTGGATTGCTGGTCATGAATGTCTTCAACGGGGCTACAAAGTAGTTCCCTGTTGAAGTTACGCCCCATGTTTCATTGAGCACCAGCAAGGGTGTAATTTGTAACCCCGACCTGATCAATGTCCCTGACTCCGAACTGTTACAGGAACTCTGGCCTCAGTGTGTTATGCACGTCCATTGAGTAACGAAAAAGTCAGATGGTGTGCTCGTACCAACAGTCACTCTTTTCATAACATTTGGTGCTCCGGTTTTACCAACTTCACTTAAAGTCGGTTATTTGAACGTCCGGACAAAGCAGTTCATTCGTTCACCACTTCGCTGTTACAACTGCCAAAGTTATGGTCACTCGTCTGCCAACTGCAAGTCACCAGCAGCATGTCCGAAATGTGCTGAGCCTGCTCATCTGGATGATGCAAGTTGCAGCAAAACTTTCATGTGTGTCAATTGTCAAGGTGGACATCCAGGGTGGTCGAAGGAAGGCCGTGTGTTGTAAGAGGAGCATGGCATCCAGAAGATCAGAACAATCGACAATGTTGTGATAGGAGAGGCACATAAAGGTTATCGGATGCAACAAGTTTCCCAGCCTTCTTTATCGTATATTTCAGTCGCTATTGATCGCAGTCGAGTAAAGGATGTGTGTACCCAGACTGTCGACGTGGCAACACAGATTGACTGTCTGTAGTTGCTCCAGAGCCACGTCATGTCCAGACTACCTGGACAATGACGGGACACAGTGTGGCCCATGTCCAAAGGTTACATATACTCTTACTCCGACGAAGGCCCAGCACATGCTAAAAAAATTGAGTAAAACGAAGCAGCCAGCATGTCAGTCTAGCCCGACTAAGCAATCTGCATCTATAAACGCTGAAACTGTTCCTACCTCCAGCAGTAGGAGCTCACTCGCTTCGCCACCTCGCCGGCCTGCTCCTGATGTGTCAGAGGCAGATATGGTGGTGGATTATGTTCCTGATGGCGATGATAGTTCATGCTTTTATAAGAATGCAGTCACGTAGCAAAAGGGGAAACTAAAGAAATAAAATACACACTTCTCTTCTTCCACTAAATGTCCTTTCTCCAATGGAATTGCCTAGGTTACTTCGGCTCTCTTGAGGAGCTTAAGTTACTCATGGCATCGTTGTCCCCGTCTGTTTTGGCTTTTTAAGCGACACATTTTCGCCCAACAGATGTGGTATCTTTACGAGGACACACATTCTACCGCACCGATAATGCAGCCTTGGATCTTGCTTGCGGTGGAGTGTGTATTGTGGTCTGCGAT
Source organism: Medauroidea extradentata (assembly GCA_003012365.1). Lineage (NCBI taxonomy): Eukaryota > Metazoa > Arthropoda > Insecta > Phasmatodea > Phasmatidae > Medauroidea > Medauroidea extradentata. The sequence goes on along the minus strand of PNEQ01011018.1, from coordinate 21,525 downwards.
ACTATCTATCACGAAGTAGTTGCCTTGGTGACCGGACTTCAAGCTGTGGGGGTCAGAGTGTATCTCGGTACTTTCCTTACAGTTTGTAGCGTGTACATACCACCGTCACAGCACTTTCGCCTTGTTGATTTGGAAGATTTCGTCTCACAGCTCCCGTCGCCATTTCTCCTTCTAGAGGATTTGAATGCCCACAATGATCTTTGGGGATCTTCTCATCGGGATGGAAGAGGTCGTGTAGTTGAATCTCTACTGACAAACACTAACTCAGTTCTGTTAAATACCGGTGCTCCTACAACCTTCACTTCCCACACAGGCACCATATCTTGTATCGATCTGTCGTTTTGCAGCCCATCCTTGGTCGCCCACCTTTATTGGTCTGTCTACCCCGATCTTTGTGGTAGTGACCACTACCCAATTGTCATTAACTCTCTTTGTGATGCGCCACCACCAGTTCCTACTCGTTGGGTGGTTAAAAGGGCTAATTGGGATCTGTTCCGAGAGTCGCTTCAGTTCCTTTCAGTTTTACCTTCTGAAATGGATGAAGCTGCAGGTTCCTTTCTTACAGCTGTAGTGTCAGCGGCGGAGGTTGCTATTCCGAAGTCATCCCCTTGTCGGGGTTTCCATGTCCGTTCACACCTGCTGCATGGTGACTTTTTGCGTCCCCCACATGTCCAGTTGTATGGCGCCCGGCCTCGCGCCACTAAACCTGTGTGTGTCTGGTTCGCAGCCTCCAAGGTTCGGAGTACTGTTCCCGAGGATGTGGTGCCTCTTCCGCGCCCCGACCCACCTTGGGCGACACTCCAGGTATTGCTGAGGCTTGACTTGGCCGATTTTACGAAGCCGTCCACTCCTGCATTCGTATACCAGGGCATGTTTGATGATCTTGTGTCGTCTTTGTTTTGTGATTTTACATATTTGTACACTGATAGCTCCAAGACAGATACATCTACTGTGTGTGACTTTGTATTTGGCACAGAGCGGTATCTGTTTGGGCTTCATCCGTCTTGTGGTATTTTAACTGCAGAGTTGTTTGCTATTTTTCAGGCTCTGTGTTTTATTCGTAGAAGGTTCATGCACAGGTGTCTGTTGTGCTCGAATTCAATGGGTGTAATAAAAGCCTTAAGGTCAGTCCTTTCAGCTCACCCTCACGTTTTTATGATCAGGGAGAAACTGAGGGTGGCCGAGCAGATTGGTATACAGGTCATTTTCCTTTGAACTCCTGGGCATGTGGGTATTCCAGGTAATAGTGCGGCAGATGCAGCAGCGAAGGAAGCATGCAGCCTTCCACCATGTTACCTCAGTGTTCTGATGGGTGATTCGCTGCATGCAGCTGAATGCTTTACCAGGACTTGGTGGCAGAGGGAATGGCACGCCATCCCTCTGACCAACAAACTAATAGCTGTTACCAACTCGGCATTCGCCTTGCATGGTGATTCACTGACCCGCAAAAAGTATGTTCTCTAACCCATCTGTGCATCGGACATAATCGAGCCACATACAGGCACTTGCTTTGTGGTGAGCCTCCTCCCGTTTGTGATGCCTGTGACGCTCCACTGACTGTCTGTCACATTCTGTTGGAGTGTTGCCGGCATGACCAGGCTCGTCGTACTTTTAATCTTGCAAACGATCTCCGAGAAATACTGTGTGTGGAGGGTACGTCTGTGAGCGACATGCTTTCCCCAACCTTACCACAAGCGAAACACTTTCTCCCTGCCTTGACCACCTGGAATGCTGTAGATCTCGGCGATTGCTGCTGTTCTAACATTGCCTTGAATCGCTGCTCCTCAACCAGCAACCGGGATTCAGCCCGTCTATCTTTCTCTGCTCTGCAGGCATCGACTCCCAAGCCGATATGAAGTGCTGCTACTGCTGTGGAAGACTCGAGATGATTTTCGTGATCGCCATGCTCTCGTTGACTGGAGCATAAACGGATTTCAAGTTGTTCAATATCGCTCTAATTCTCCCTAGATACTTGAACATAGTTTCGTTCTTCTTGTATTTCGCTTCAAAAAACCTCTGTTGCGCTAAATGTACCGACATTTCACTGTTTTGTTCATACACCATATGCAGTTTGTTCCAGATATCTCGCGCAGCTTTACACGATATTACCTGCTGGAGAACACGATCTTAAATGCATGTTACAATGATATTTGCGCTTTAGCATCTTTCTCAGTCCATTTCTCATAGTCCTGTTTATTTTATTCCTTTACCGGAGGAGGAATGGTACCCTCAGTAATGTTATGGAGTTAGTTTAGCTGTCCTGAGCAAGACTGTCAGCTTGAATTTCCATGTTCTCCAATCTGCCTCACATGATAGTTTTGTGTCGACTTGACCGCCGATGAAACTATCTTTTTTTTTCTAAATGTTCATAATGACGTGTTAAGCTTGACTTCAATGTCAAATGAAAAACAAAACACTTAACACCTGAAATCGAAATCATATTTCACTTATGTTGATTCCACCGACATATTTCTTCTAATCTATCACAGACATGAAAGTGGCCATTGCTGTAACTGGGCCCATAACCTGTTGAACTGGGCACATGCTAAAGGTTAGAAGGCATAAATAAACTGACCTCTCGGTTCGACATTCTGAAACACACTGCTTTGCTTTATTCATACCATAGATACTGCACATCTCTCCGCACCAAAGAGAATACAACATCAGCATAGAAGTGCTACCTGTGTCAACAAAAAGTAATATTTGTTGCATTACCAATCTGCAACACTGCCAACATTGCAACACACATTGTGCATTACTTTATAAAACACCTGCATAGAATTTTGCATTGCATGACTGCTCTTACGGGACCTCTCTACCTGCGCTTCAAATTTGTTGCGAGTTACTGCTATTCTTTTTTTGACGGAACTATCCAACGCACATTACAATTTTTTATCTACGAAAAGAACCCAAACTTCAAATTATGTTGCTATAGTTTTAAATATTCGGCACGTTTTTCAGAAATATTATTTTCAGGCCTTTCAAAATGGCCAAAAATGGCTTTTCCAGACTGCAGTGTCTAGAAAATTAACAGCAGGATTCGAAGAAAAACAACTATAGAAACAACCGTTTGACTTTGAACTGTGCTACCCACAAATAAAATAATGTGATCACCGCTTAAAGACTCACAGGAAAAAGAAGAATACTGAAGCACTGCATACAAGCGGAGTAGCTTGCATGGAGAGGTTATAATGCATTACATACAGGTTCAACAATGTTCTTACCACTCCTGCCTCGCACACACCAAGACAGCCTAACTAGGGAAGTCTCTTAAAGATAATTTTTTTTCAAAGAAATTCATTAAAATATTTGTAAATTTAATAAACCGATGTGAAGTAAAGTCGCGTATATTAGAATTACGGTAATTCCAAAATAAATAAATAAATCCTAACGTAAAACAATGATTTAATACCACGATCAATCATTTCTATTGTTTTCACGATATTTATTTTTTAAAAATCCTAAACGCGAGCAGATTTCGAAAAACGGTTGCACATATTTGTTAATAACAATGCAATCTATGTTAACTAATTTTTCAAGATAAAATACACAGTGGTTTCAGCTAATTATGAAATTAAGCCAATTATCATTAATTAACTAAGTAGCCAGATATAATGTTTTTGTCTAGAAAAAGTTAGCTCTCTCAGTAAAAATAATAATCATGACAGCAGTGGAAATTATGGATCATGGCTTCAAAGTGTTGATTTTGTTATGAAATTTTTTTTATGGAATTATTGTTGTCTATGTTTGTGACCACGTGAATTCACCTTTATACAGTATTGCCCGATGGCTTAATGAAACTCCCCCCAAATAGGATAGAAAATGCCCAAAAATAATTATTTTGAGAAAAAATCCCCCCCCCAATTTTACATGCTCAAAAACCAAAATTTAGAGTTTAATTTTACAGTAGGTTATGGAAATTACTAGTACATATGAATTCAACCTTAGTAACACGGTAACATTGAATAAATCAATGAGATTTATTCAACACTACAATCACTAAATGAATTCTCTCACATCAGATTACAAACATTTCAATTAGTCATAAAATTTTAGCAACATCAGATATTATGAAAACATCTTAATTTTTTTTACTACCAGTAAGTGTAACTAAGCATATTAATACATCATTATCATTTTAGTAATAACTGTACTGCCTTAAATTATTGCACTTCACATATAATTTATTCAAGTCATTTCATGACTGTCACGTCATAACACATTGTAATACAATATAATTATGTACACAAGTAGGCTACATAACAATATTTATAGTTCATACAATACCTCAACTGTTAGTACTTCTTGAGGTGCGGATTTAGTGTTGGTACTGTATATATGTTCTGAAGAAAACCTTTTCAACATAGCTTCTGTTGGGAACAATTCTGTACAGCTTGAAGGAAATCCATATTGAACTCTCAAAATGCTGTCAACAGTATTCACAGAAATTCGTTCTCTCAACATCTCTTTTCGATTTTTAACAATGTTCACAACAGAAAAGGCTCGTCCAACAGATGCAATTGAGAAGGAAAAATTTAAATTTGAAACAGCAATTTTTATATAAGTCCAAATTTTTTGTTCCCTAATGCATCTGTCAGCACAAAAACTTCAGACCAAAAGATTCCGGAACTGCCCACAATTTTACATTCTGTCCTGTGCAATGTACTCCACTCTCGTAAAGTTTCATCGACGTCTGCAAAAATGTTTTTGAATTTTTTGCTAACTTTGATATTTCTGGCTCAATATGACCGGTGGTATTCTTGGGGGACAGCAGCTGCCACTATAGTAGGATGTTTATGGTGTCTGGTGTTCTGGTCTGAATTCATTTGTACAACAAAACTAAGAAATCCCTGCATCTCTTTTTAATGGTATAAAGCTCACGTACATCAATCCCAGTAGCAGCAATTGTAAAGGCGGGTTTACATGGGACGTGGGCCACGCACGTGGATTCACGCCCTCGCGAGATTTGGACCACGCATGTATGTCTCGACAAGCGTGAAAATTGGCAAAGTGTCTACACAGCAGCATGGTCCAGTTGTGGAAATGGAGCAATTAGTAGCGGAAGGGTGAGTGGTTGTGTGCGAAATCATAGCAAACTAATTGATGAAGATGCAATGAAAACGTAAAAGAAGAATATTGAGGACGAAAGGTTGGATTGCAGCATGTAGCTTGGGTGCGTCATCATTAATTCGTTGTGAACTAACAAACAAATACCCAGAACATTTCAGAAACTTGCTACGCATGTCTGAAATGAATTTCGACGATTTACTAGAATGTGTCCGTCCGTATATCACCAAAACCGACACTAATGAGACAAGCAGTTACAGCGAAAGTGAAATTACATTATTTAGCAACAGGGGGGATTCCTTGAAAAGTCTGTAATATCTGTTTCGTGTACCGAAAAGCACTACAAGCAAATTCTTTCTCGACACTTGCTCAGCAATATACAAGGCCTTGGAGGAATTCATACAGGTAAGGAATCGTGCTGTGTTCAAAAAGTCATAAGCATAAGTAAATAGATATTGTGTAATAAATGTAAAGAACGTATTAATGAAACACACATATGCTTTATACTGTTAACACAGATACTATATGTGCAGCCAAACGCCACGAACAAAGCAACATAAAACTCGAATTTGGTTTAGTACAAAAATGCATAATTCGAAATAAAACCATTTATTTCTCAATTCAAATACTCAATAAGTACGTTTTCGAATACTTCAACAGGTAGTAAATAAATATTCCCGAAAAGAAGGATTTTTGTAAAAACTAAATAAAAAGTACAATAATGTACAGTGACTTTTGGCTCATTATTGATAAAATAAAACTGCTATAGTTACAAAAATGCATGAAGGTTTCATTGTTTGGATTGGCTGAACAATGACGTCATCCACGAATAGTTACAGTCGTCACCACTAGATGAATACATACAACTACTTTCGTCAACTAGGAGACTGTACTGGTTGCTCGGAAATGTTTGTCATTGTAGGGGTTACATTCATTTGCTTCAGCACTGGCTATGACATGTTGCAATTGAAATGTGGTAGGAGGGCCAATATATCTTAGTAGAGATGCTATGTACTTACCATATTGTTCATAGCTGTCCTGTTTTGTAGTCGCCAAGAACATAGCTGTATCTGAAATGTTTTGTAATTTTGTCATGGCTGCAGCTAGGTTAGATTCACTGGTAGATTTTAACACTTGGTGGTTCACCTTTTTCAGTACTTTGTAAAATTTGTTTACTAGAAGTAGCCGTACCAGTTGATATACCAGATTGTGCTTTGTTTGTTTCAGGCATCTTAGTGCTATTGTTTGTAGGCTCTGCAACTTCACATTGTTGTATGTCTTCGTTGTCTTTTCCAGATGATTCAGTGGTATGTTCCACTGTACTGTTGTTGGGGCCGGGCAATACCTGAAACAAACGAACTATTTTGCTCTAGGTACCCATGACAATTGGTGGTTGGATAGACATAGAGTATGGATTCCGAACTCGTTGGAATTTTCCAGGGTGCGTAGGAGCGCTAGACAGCAAACACATCAATATCATTGCACCAGCAAACGGCGGCTCTGAGTTTTGTAACTACAAGGACAGACACAGTATAATATTACTCCCTTTGGTATATGGTGAGTATTGTTTTATGTATGTAGATGTGAGAGCGAAAGGCAGAAGCTCAGATAGGAGTATTCAGCAACAGTTCTCTTGCAGATGCACTGAACTCGAAATTGCCTCGGCATGCCGAAGGAAGCGGTCACCGTTGGCGATGACTATAATTAATGAAACCTTATAGCGGGCGCAATTTGACGCAGGAGCAGAAAATATATAATTACAAGCTGTCTAGAGCGAGGAGAATTTCTGAAAACGCCTTCGGCATTCTTGTTAGCCAACTTTGAGTGTAGGAAAGGCATTTTTCTAAAACCCTACTTCTGTGGACAAAGTAGTTAGGATTGTTGTGCCCTATATAATTGGTTACGGAAAACAAATCCTGCGTATATGCCCGACAGACTACTTGATTATGAAGATGAAAACCGAACATTACACCATGGGACATGGACAGATCACACGATCGGTGGAGTGGGCGACGTTCCACATTCACGAAACTGCCATCCATTCAACAAGGCGTGATAACTACTGTAATTACTTCAATGGGGAAGGAGGACAGTGTCATGGCAACAGCGTATGATAGTATCAAGTTGTGTATCGAGGGTAATGGCATTAGTATTTGTTACATTTAATGAGTTATAACCATTAATAGGTCTCACTGACATATAATAACATAGGCTTAATAACCTGTGTACCTAAATTCTGTTTTCTCTAGTATGGGTTTTTTACGAATTCTGGTTGTAATGAAACTATAAATATTTATAGCAACTTTTTCATACATTACTTGCATTAAATATTTATGTGGCTGATGTTTATTTAGTAATCCATTTATTAACATATACGTACACATAAACGTACATTCAAATAGTTTGTCTTGTGCACATTTTTACTTACGAAGTTTGATTGTGTAGGTCTCTGTCGAATGAATGGTCGTAGAAAACTGTTCATTGTTGAAAGCAACACACTTTCGGCGAATATACGTCATCATTGCTGCAACCAGATTTGCGACTATCTGCTATTTTCTTCAATTCTTGTGGATATGCATTTCTCAAATTTTTAAACTTCAAGATCACTTCCTGCGGCCCGAAACCACTGACATTTAACGCATTAGCAATACGTTTAGTTGCTGTTGCACATGCATCACGGTTTCGACATTCTTTCATTTTTACGTCGTACAACACGGTTTCATTGTGATAGAGCGCAGTGAAACATATGGTTTCATTGTCGCTCAATTTAAGACTCCGCGTTGCACTCATCGTACCTACATCGTTGCTACTTCATGTCTGAAAGTCGAACATGTTTGATTCTTTCTCACTTGGAGCATTTACGCCTGTCATAACGTCACACTGCTGGCGTATGCCACGCCTGTACCGTTTACACGAAGTGTATACCACTATTTCCAGAGCCACATGCATGGCCCACTTCCAATGTAAAACCACCTTAAAATTATATCCAAAATGCATAGAATCTGCATCCATTGCATAATTTTCAATGTTGAAATGTGTTAAATCAGATTTCTTCAAGAGTTCTAGTCTGGCAGGTGGAATACTTATACTTACATAATGAAGGAGAAGTTCATTCAAGTCTTGTAGAAGTTTGAACGGTTCTGAATCATCTGCTTGAAATGATTTGTTGACTTGTGTTATTTGCTTTAACATAGAGGGAAGGAATGTCATATACAGATATGTAGCTATCGATGAAACCATACAAAACAGTTATTCAGTTGTAAAACACCTTTCTTTGTTTTTTGCATGTTGAAATGAAGTTTCAAATCATCACATTGATCAATTATTTTCACGATGGCCTCATGGCAAGCGAGCCGCCTGGTTTCAGATAGTTTATTTATTTTTAAAGGTTTTCTGCTCTCCATTGTCTCGTAAAGTTTATTGTATTCAATTTGCCTCTTACAACTTTGAGAAAATCAATTATGACAGTCTTTGACAAGAAAATCTAGAAAACGTGGTAAGGTCATGAATTCTTTCACTGCTGCGAGGTGTAATTAATTGCAAATACATTTAATTATCACAAGTTCCTTCACAGTACACTTTAGAATTGAAGATAAAGAATTATGAACACCAATCATCACATTTAATCCATCCACACTATTGCCAATCAAATTCTGCAGTTTTAAACCATCTGCCTCAAGTTGATTGGTGAAAGACTTTGAAATCGTTGCAGCATTTCCAGATTCGATCTCCACAAGCCTGTAAAAGGTGGTGACTACTTTATTGTGCCTAGTGCTGAAATATCGTATCACAAGACAAAGAATCGTCTTGTTGTCAATTGTAGTACTTTCATTTACTATCATTAAAAATACGAATTACGTACATATTCTATCAGATTCTAAAACACGCATGGAGAAATCACTCATTATTTATTAAAGCAGCGAATTTTGTTCTATTTAGCTTCAACTCTGATAAATTTTAGAAGTTTCGTACAGGCTTTTGATTACTGAGCCTAAATGATCTGTGGAATTTACAGAGCAGTGTTCAGCAACAAATGCTGCAATTTTGAGTCCTGCTAGTTTTCTTTTACACAGAGTGTCGCCCATTTGCTCGCGCATCATCATCGCTTCTCTCTAGTGACGCTAGCTGGTATCGTGTAACAGCAATATGCTTGACCAGCCTGTATAGTAGCTGTTACATCAGCTTGTGTGATAGCCTTTATAAATGCCTCCCATATGAAAAAAAGTATATCTGTGCCAAATCAGGGTAGATATGAAATTGGCTATATCTGGCATCAGGGATAGAGAAATATACACTAATTCAAATCTGGCTAATTTCAGATATAACCTTTTTCAGTCTGGTCTTGTAAGGGAGCTGCTACGGTAACAGGTACCATTTAAAGGCATATACACAATTGATGACTTTAGCATTTGACTTTACAAGATGAGGATTCATGGATATATGCCATTGCTTGTGAATGTGGCCAAGTCGCATATAAACCCACAAAAACATAAAAAGACAAAGGAAATTAAAATGCAACAAAATTACGAAACAATTAATTAAATAAGACTAGATATGGTCGTTGTCAACACACACATAAATAATTCCAGAATAGGAATATAGTCAGTATATGATAATAGAGACTGACAAAAAAAAAAACAGAACATAATATATGAACAGGACAACGATGATGGACAAAAGCGACGAGGACAACACAAATTAATACAGCGACAGAAAAGATTGTAGGCGAGACAGCACAACGAAAACAACATAGACGAAAGATAGCAGGTTCTCTTCGACGACAACAGATGAGACAGTTTGGGAACTGAAATCAGTTTCCGTCTTCGGGCACACGAACAGTCCGACGATCACGAACCTCGCTCATTGTCGTTACATTGCCTTCAAGGAGATAATCACTGAGAGACGATAAATATTCTGCACTGGTTTCTTGATAAGCATGTGAATTACATTTATTTTCTGTCGACGAACACTTAGGTCGTAAGACATTAACCACGTGCTCGTTCCAACATAACTTATGATATAAAATATATTTGGCATGAGCGTCTCCAGGACTTGTACAATCACTAATTCGAATTTTTAATACATCACATCAGACTGTAAAACTGCACTCTTCAAATGGATGCATTCTGAATCAGTTGCTACCATATGAAGCGTCCGTCATTGCAAAATGTACATTTTTTCTTGTCATATTTTGGCACTACGGATCGCGTGGTGTAACTTCCTTCTATATCTTCGCCTTCATGACATGAGGTAAAATGTGTTCGGCTATGTACCTCCTCTTCATAACGTCTTTTAATTCTGTCAACATTAGCCTTGTAGGTACATTTCTTATAGCATTCAGAATGCCATAATGCTTTGTTATTCTTGAGCTCTTAAGATGATGTCACCTAACACATTCGCAATGTTTACATATTCACTGTCATTCCATTGTGCTCTCTTCTTAGTACACTCTTAACACCTTTTCGTAACATTTGGGGTTCACCCGGTCAGGTTTTTTCCTTTCTTGACATAAAATACATAAGTTAAAGTCAATAAACTTTTTTTCTGCAGTGCTGATGATGATGGAAGTTTAACTTTTAAAGTAATTCCATTAACTTGAGGCAGCAACAATTTTGAAATGTGTTTACTCTTAAATAGGCCTACTATGAGTCATGTTTCCATCTCCGGTAATTTATTTCACTGCTTCAATATTAATGCAAGTGATGAGGTTTTCTCTTTCAGACCTGAAACACCCAAATAAAAATATAAGACAACAAATAAAAAAATTTAATGAAAAACATGAGATAGTAACTAAAACATGACCATAACTCAGAAATGATAAGCAATACAAAAAAGTGTATAGGAAAGTTTTGTTCCTTAATTTATTTAGAACAACAAAGGTTCTGAACAAAATTAGCTTAAAACCAACTATAAGTAAGTTACAGAGAGAACAAAGGTTCAGTGTCACTTCCAGTGGCCATCTTGAAATTATGACACCATATTCACCTTCTTCCATGGAATCAAGGAAAACATCTGGTAATATGTGATTGTATGGGTCATTAGATTTTCATTCCGCGTAGTCATACAATTCCTTCATTAAAATCCCACGAAATTACATTTGCTCCTTTTCCAAAGAGTCAGAATTCCTCCTCTTTGTGTTATCTTTGTTTCGAGGGGTGTAACACGATGAAATACTTTCAGCACTGCTGCTAGCACTGGAACTTGCTGTCTGCTCAGGGGCTTTTTCAGGTACTTGCAGATTTGTAATAGACCTACAAGAAACAAATTTGAAATGCACTTCAGAAATATAACTAGTGAAAAATATGTTTCTTAGGCGGTGTCTCACTCACCACAAGGATTATTTGATTTTTTTTTTAATCCTGAGAATAAAAGCGCGGAATTTACGCTCATATTGTAAATTATGTTTACCTAGTAGTATATGCATGGTAACTGAAGTGTTAACGTATAGTCAAGCTGTAATTAGTGAAGTAATTTGTTTGATATTCAGTATTTGCTTTCATGAATGCGACTTAATTATATGTAACTTACATTCATACTTCAATTATAATACATGTATTGTAGTGCAGGGTAAACTTGATCCACGCTATAAGATAAAATTTCACATTTTCATGTTAGCACATTTCAACATGTATATACATAGTGAGCGTAGGCATGACGCATGGAAAAATGTCTTACTTAGGCACTGCACACATTGTGACAAGATGCTGTACTTTAAACCTAAGTTAATTAATCTTTTAAAATGTTACTTTATGCACTTAAAATAGTTTCGTGTTATTGCTTCAGATTAAAAATTAAGATACATTTTTACAACAATACAACAGCTGTGTGTTTATAGGTGAAAAGAAAATTATTTACAAAGGCTTGTTTTATGTATGGTACTTAATAAACTGTGTGATTTGCAAAAACCGCTTGGCACTTGTCCCCACTGTTGCATAGTTGGCAACATTGGACGTTATTGGACAAGAGACAGTCGTGAGGAGATGAGGACAGTGTTGATCGAATGTGTTAGCGATGATGAGCATTGATGTATAAGTAATGTGTAGAGTTAATCATGTACACTTGGAATAAATGAGGTGCAGTCAAGCTGGTGTTGTATATCAATTCAAACATAACATCCACATTTATGTTTTCAAAATTCTACGATCGCACTCTTTAACACAAGAACCGCTGAATTTTCAGCATACCTAAAACTGCTGTTGCTGTCAAATTGACCTAAAAAATAATAAACTGGTTTAGATGCAATAATAATGTTTTACAATTTATATTTTATTAATGAAACATTCTTGCAAACTAGTACATGGTCAAATTATGCCTAAAACTAAAAAAAAAAAAAATATTTAAAATGATATTGGAATACAAGAATTCTTGTAACATTAGGCCTACACTGTAAGTAAACATTTAGTACAGAGTTACACCATGGCTAAAAAGTGAGAGAAAAATATTATAAAGTATGTAATGAATATTGTTAGTCCTCTGAAATTATAAGCAACTTCGTAATATTCACACTACGTTCAAAATTTGAATTGTAGAACAGCAACAGTGTTTGCATAATCATAATTTACAATACATGGAAAGCACAGCTTTCTGTCGTACATTTCATCACTTAACAACATTCACTGCAGTATTTTACGAATTTCTCGACACACTTGCCATATACTGTTTTATGGCATTTGTCACACACATCATAAGTTTCATTCTTACATTTTTGAACTTGACACTGCCTATGCTGATGTTTGGCTGCACCAGAGTCATGTTCGGTTGCTTGACTTGAAGTAGGACATCTCACATCAGCCCGGTTTACATGAATTAAACAATATGATACTACCGCTTAAAGTCCCACAGGAAAAATCCAACGAAACAAGTTAAATATTTAAAAAAAAAAACCAACTCACAGGATACTAAATTTCAAAGTAGAATTGCTCACATTCACTAAAAAAACGAGAAAAGAGCTTATGATCCTTAAACTGCTAAACAGATTTCCTTGAATCATAGCTAAGAACACCCTCCTTCAAGTCAACTTTCAGACAAAAATAACCGCATTAAAATCGGTCCATTCGTTTAGGAGCTATGATGCCCCAGACAGACACACAGACACATCAAATTTGTAACACCCTTCTCTTTTCGTCGGGGGTTTAAAAAATTGCAGGTTGTTTTCGTGCCCCGCGCCTAAAGGCGACACGGTTGTTGATATACGAGCCAGTCTAGACCTTATCACCTCCTTGTTTCCGTGTCTCAGATGCGGCATCTGGCGCCTGCTGTATAGGACTCTTAAAATTAAATGTAACTTCCCCTAATTAAGGTAGGCCTACTTTTTTTTTGTTTTTCTCTGCAGTGTGTATATGTGGATTTCTATAAAAAGTTTTAAGGAGAGTAAAAGTTCAATGAAACACGTGTATTTAGTTGTCAAATAATCCAGTTGAAGGTTTTTTTTTTTCGGACCGTAGCTTTCTATTTATGTTTGCGGCACGGGAACGGTGAAGGCGATAAGTCTCTGTGTGCGAAGGACTAAACTAGCGAGCAGTGTTTTCTTAGAGTGTGTTTTTCTATAAGACTTCCAAGTGATGATCCTGTTATTTTATTTGTGAAAAGTTTGTAGTAAAGTTCAGTGTAGGTTTCTATGATTTGGTTTTCCAATTAAGATTGATATTTTCTCAGCTACAGCAACGAGAATAAGTCATTTTTAGCAATTTTGAGGAGCTTGGAAATCATTTTTGTAATTAGTAGATGGCTTTTTTTAAATCATAGCGACACAGTTTGAAGCGTGTCTTTATTTTCGTAGATAAACGCATTGAATACATCTTTAACAGTTATACAAGAAAAAATACTTTCCGTGCCACGCTACGGCACGTCTTACACGCCAGGTCCACTAACTATTAACCACGGTCATGTTACAGCGACAAATTGTGCATATTCAGTTAATTACATATTTCTGTTACGGCATAAACTTCTCATTGTATACTAATAAAGAAGCAAGGTAACATTTATTGGTGTGTGTAAACTTCTATTATGAGGGACTCATTGTACTTGTTTTAAATAGAGGTCGTATTGTTTTGTTGCCTTTATTTCAGTATACTGTCTATTATTGTGATTGTGTATTTATATTAAGAAATATGTAATAAAATGTAATACATAGCATTCATACTCTATACATTACAGAGTTTGAACTTGAAAACGTAACAACGAGTTGACGTGAATGCATTGTTTATTATAGATTTCATCGAATTCAGTTTAGATTTGCACATCATAAATTTAAACTTAGGTAATTCTATCAACAATAATCTAATTTTATGTGTTGTCACAGATTTTAGTGTTGAATATTGTTAGTTGTATAATCGATTGTAAACAGTGTACTGCTAAGACTTCTAGATGTTTGGTTTGAAATGAATGTGCTATTCAAAAATGTTATGTGCGGAAAACAAATAAGTTTTGTTAGGAATGGTTAAAAAAAAATAGCTATCGGCGATTGATGGAGATTTTTGACTAAAATCTGGGAATTCCAGAGTGTTCTGTCTTACTACTAATCTTACTAAAGGTAGAATGTCCAGAAATTAATTCTAAGGGAAAATGAGACAGCTTCTGATTTGTTTCTGCTGAGAAGATTATTTAATTCCGGGAATGTAAATTTTTTTATTCCAAGCACAGGGTCTGTTAGTTCTCCTAGTTCGAACGAGTCCTTAAACTTGAAACCATGATTTTCTGTAAACTTGTAAAATTAAAGAATTATTTGGTAAGCAGCCAAGATCACATATTTATTTAACTTGATTCTACGCAGGGCGCTGTATGGCTTAGTGCGTGGTACTCTGTACATTATATTATTAGTTTTTTTATTATTTCTCCTTTACACTGACAAATTAACCGAGTGTTACTTTACAGTCAGCGATATTTTTATCATTCTATTTCTGCCCGAACTCCACCCTGAAAAATAAGATGGAACATGTAAATTTGTGTATTGTCTTAAACGATGTTATTATTATTCCTATAGTAAGAAAGGTCGTGGTGTGGTAGTGATATTTAATTTGTGGTGTCTCCAACTAGAGCAAACTTATTGTTCAAGGAGATACATATTTTGTGAATGTAGTCTCTAACCTGTGTGACTTTGCAGCAATAAAATAAATAAGCAGTATGTACTGGAACATCATATTATAATTCATACCGGCCGAACCCAGAGTCTCATGTTTTTATAGATAACAACCAGACACTACAATGCTCACAGCATTTTCAGAATAAGATGTTACTATTTACTCAGGAATTTCTGAATTACTTCTGAATAACACGTTTGGTAAAAATTAACTACTAGTTAAGTATAAACATATGTTAAAAAATGCATGTTTGAAAATTTCAGTCTGCCATTCCTTTGATACTGAATAATAAATCCTTCGCTTTGGTTAACTGTTCTATTGAACTAAAATTATTAGTTTTAATTGCAAGGTCACTTAGTACAGTTATATAAAACAATAATTGTCAAATCATCTGGGTAGTTCCGTTACTAGTGAATTTTCATATGCTCCCATTAACTTCCCTCATCGATGAATTTCACAAGTATTTTCCAGTTAATTTCATTGCTTAGGGAAATTGATTTTTATTCCATAGAAAAAAATTCTAAACACCTACATTTCTTAAGTGTGTAGGCCTACTTCTCCTCTGGATTATAGAATATGGACACATTAAAGTACAGTATGAAGTATATAACTATGCTGTACATACAACATGAACATAATCGGTTTTTATTAAAAAAGGAGCCAAACATATAAATATTTCTGAAGTACACATTGGCGTATTTTGCTAAAAACTATCCATGCTAAGTTCCATACGTGCACATCTGCAGTTCTTCTTCCTAGTCAGTGATTTAATGACTTATTTCCTACGTGTCTTGGGTGTCTATCCCCAAATCACAGACGTTTGGGGGAGCTGCAGAAGTGCGCATAAGGCATTGAACTAAACTGGTGCAAAAATATTTTCGCCAAAAGTTCGTGGTCCAATAGATAGTCTGTCCGTAATACTTCTGTGATGACCGTTTAGTCATATTGTACCCACACTTGCCATACAATCATGCCACGTCTCGATGTGAAACAAAACTAGAACTGAAAGGTTTATCACTCTAAATCCTGTAGGTAGGTGCCACTGAAACAATGCCTATCACAACTAGTAATAATATTATATTAATGTATGAATTAACAATAACAGGTTCAGTATAATATTGACGTCTTGGTGATGAGGGCAAAGGGGGTGTAGGCATCTTACGTACGCCTAGAGGGTGCTGGCTGCTGCTGGTGATGGCCGTAGGTCTACCGCCCGCGTGGCGAGTCCCCTCTGTATCCTCCACGTCGAGATGTATTTTGTTGTGAGGCTGTAAAGCGGCTGGTTGGTAGGACTAGCTCCCGAGGGACCATGAAGTGGCCGTGGCCAAATAACTTACCAGTGCGAATAGATTTAACCACTGATTTATTGCGTTATTATTTGCAGACTGTATATTGCACGTGCCTTAAGCGGTCCCCACATCTATAGCTGGTGGGTAGCTAATTCGGTAAAAGCGAACACTGGTTACGCGATGGTGAAGTTAAGTTGGAAAAATAAACCCCTGGGCGAAAGAGCTTGCATGGATGGAGGTGGCTCTACTCCTGGACGATTAAATTAGTGTTACGTTAATAAGCTTCCTAAAAAAACTATATCAAATCACTATTGAAGCTACATGATACGAAAAGATACGGTGATGGTCCAGGAGCCGCGAAACATGTGGCCTACCTCCTACACGCCCGAGACAAAAACTGTGGAGGATTGGCGCCTGCTCCCGCTAGTAGCTGAGAGCGCCCGCCAAAACTATTCACGTGGCCACTTTAAGCATGTTGTGTTGAAGCTGTGTACATACGAAGACACTAAAATTTACATGAGGCACATATGAGCCCTTGGAGATGTTAACATAACCGAGTTTGCTGAAATGGCATAAATAAACTTACATAGGGAAATTAATTTAATTATGCCTTCCACTCCAGTTGGCTTGTTAAGCTGTCTCTCTAAGTCCGAGCTGGCACTGCTTATTATTCTAACACACGTAGAACACTTGGATATAACACATTAGTCACTATTCTTATTTTAAGTATAAAAAGTTGTTGACGTGTTTCGCGGTCTTTGTGGTAGTCAGGTTGTCGGTCTGGGCCGCTCCCGGCGGTCCAGCGTCGTTGAACACTTGTGAAGCACTTTACTTAATAAATTTGTTTGCCCTACTTGTGGGTGCTCAATAATTCCCTAAAAATATGGAGACTGCTTTGCCCTAGCAACTCCCGCACTGTCTGTTTCAGGCGACTTTCGTTCCGGCATTTGTGCACGTGATCACCGACGGCGTAATGCATGTTGTAACGACCAGTGTCCCTTATTTAACTGGTGTTAGGGTGTGTTGCGGTGGTGTTACTTGGTTGATTTACTTCTGAATGCCGCGGGCCATTGTAGTGAATACTGCCCGTGTCGCTGGTGTGTGATGACGAGCGGTCGCGATGCACGCGTGGACTGTTGAGCACACGTCACTATTTTAATTAAATACCTAAACATTGTTTGCAGTCCTTTAACTCTGTTATATGTAAAATGCTTTCAATCCAAGCATCCATATAAATTAATTAACAACATAGATTTTTAAATAGGGTCTACTCCCCTCCGCGTTAGGTTTACAGCATATTTCACATTAAAGATTATTTCATAGTTTATGGAGCCTAGCAGATAGACGCACACAATGTTAACATAAAACTTGAATTTAATAAGCACTTGGTTTTGCATGGAATCATACATGCATTTTAATTGGCCAGAACTCCTATGCTAATGCCATTTCTGAATGCTCTGTGGGTGTGTGTTCAAAATGCTGGGTGATGACGTGGCGTGAGTGCGTGCGCATGTGGCAGCTGAAGCTTGGTTCGGGGTTCTCCGAAGAGAGGCACGAAGAGTGCCGATCGTCGTGCATGATCATGGCTACCGGCGCTGCATTTGCGATTTCCATGCGGAAAAGCAAAATACGCACGCGGTGTTACACTTAGGTTTGTCAAGCAGTACAAGAATATTTACAAAGTTCTTGCTTTGGTATTGCTATATTTTGACAAATATATAATAATTTTTATATATTCATTGGTATCATCGCTAACTGTAGAACACAAATGACGTTTGTTAGTTTCATTACACAAAAAGGAAATTTAACAATCACAACCAATTTATATTTGCTGTGTTGCTATTCGGGAAATTATTTTAAAAGAAAGAAGGTGAGATAATGCCTGCACGTAAACTACATAGCAGGTTGTTAGAAATATGCTTGTACACATTTTAACTATGAATATAATAATAGTCTAAGTTTTTTCGAAGTGTTTATGTATGGAAATAAAGTACATTTCAAGAAAAGGGCTCTTAGCACTTCTACAACACACGTGTATTATAAACATACTTTTTGAGATTTTGCAGATAGCTGAAATATTATTATTATTTACTAACTGGATACATACGAAACTATAGAAGGGCACCGACCTGAGCTTTATTCATGCATTTAACTAACAAAATATGTACTAGGGTCACAGCTGAAGGGTGCGAGTATGGTTTTGCATGGATCTTACGTAATTTGATAGAGGAGAACATACCAAATGATAACTGTTGAAAATTTTAGAATTCATGAGTTGTAATGTAATTGTTAAATAAACTGTCAAAAATATTTTATATTGTTAAATGATTTAGGCCCTCTAACTGGCATCATTATAAACCCTCAGATGGTTATTAATATGTGATACAAGAAATTTGATGTCCAGTAACAATCTTCAAAGAAAAAAATGTACAAAACAGTAGGCTAGACGAAGAAGCTACTATTAATTAATGTTTTATTGCAATGCATTAATAGTAGGTTTGTCGTCCAGTTCAGTAATGGTTATGATTATTTTTACGACATTCATTAGGTAGTAAATATTTTTTGAGGCGACATGTAGAACTGAGTGCTTTACCCTATAGGCTGCCGATTGAGAATTTATGCAACGCGATCGTACTATACCCCATAGAGCGCCAACACTGTGGACCCCCAACACCACCACCTTGAGCGAGGGTTTGACACTCAAAATGTAGTCATATTAAAAATTAATACGTAACTACAGGAAATATATCAGTAAACACTATTGTAGCTGATATTCGCAATGTTTTTCATCCATGGAAGAAAACGTCACCAATATCTTCTCTAAAGTGGATAACGAATTATTTAATGAACAGTTCATGACGACACCTGACGGTATATCGGCGGTAGTAGTTACTAAATAGCTTAAACCTTCCAATAGGAACTCGTTGCCCTGTTATAAATAATCACCCTGAAACTTATTGTTACATCAGGCTATTAAGGAAACAACTTATAGAAATAATACAACACTGTACCTGTTTTCCCAAATAAAACACATTTAACTTACAAATATACCACATGAATTCTTTGCTAATTTCTTTTATACAATCATACAAAATATGCATACGGATATGATGCATATCACAACTAAATTTTGTTAAGCAGTACACTGTATAAATAACTTAAATAGTTCTAAGAACACTGAACAATTTTATTTACATTCTTGTAAATAAACGTGAATATCAATAAACGTGTTTTCCTACAAAACAATGACAATATTTTGGCCACAAAAAAAACTCTAATGAACATTTCACACACTGTCCTGCGTGTTGGGCACTTAACAAAGCGTCTGGTCTGAAACTTCTGGTTCCACCATCTTGTAGCACAGTACTCGCACATTCCATTACCACATGAAACGGCCGCTCTTCTGGGTGTGCTCTCCGTACAAATGCAGCACATTCCTCTTTATTTTTGCGGCTCTTGTACATGTCCATTCACTTCTACGTTCCCATCCATCAATGGCTCTTGTAGGATAGGTGCAGCCATCTCCCCCTCCACAACAATATGGGCCGCCTGTGGCACAGGGGCCGCCTGTGGCACAGGTGCTGTCACCTCCATGTACACAGGTGGAACAGGTGCTGCCACCTCCATGTACACAGGTGGAACAGGTGCTGCCACCTCCATGTACACAGGTGGAACAGGTGCTGCCACTTCAACCTTCACATAGGCCGCCTGTGGCACAGGTGCTGCCACCTCCAAGGACACAAGTGCCTCAGGTGCTGCCACTACCACCGGTGTCTCTTCCATAATTTTCGCAGCGGTGCAGCAATCCGGATCCTTGTGCCAGTGTTTCGAGCATTTATAGGGGTAGAGAGCGCATTGCCTATCCGTTGCTATGTTGTCTATTGATACCGGGATCTAGATCAGCTGTTGTAGGGCAAAATGATGGTGGGTTAGCATTGGAATTATGCAGTTTGACGTCGCGATGTTTGATAAGTTTTGATTCAGTGTTGTCATAGTAGATATATAACCTTGTTTTTATTAAATGTAAATTTTAAGTTAAACGTGTGCTTGGAATTCGAAGTTATATATCGGAAAAGTACTGTATTACATACAAATGTAAATACACACGACAGTGTATATGAATATCCACAAATTTACGTGTGTGTTTTTTATTTTTAGAAAGAAACAATAGCCGATTTTGGTAATAAACCAGCGAGCTTTAATTATTCTTACATTATGATGTACCCAAACGACGACTATCGTCAAGAATAGATAGTTAAATTATTTGTTTACTATTGGTAAACAGCATATGTGGCAGCTTCGAAGTAGGTTTAAACCTGCTTGTGACTGTTTTCCAGAGTTAAATTGCTGTATTGTTTGGTATGCTAGTAAATTCTAATTTTTGTATTGTGTCATGGTTCATGTAACGTCAAAAGCTCTGCCCAGTAGTTTTATCTTGAGGCATTAAAACCACCTAAACGTACATCGCATACAATTTATAAAAAATGCAATTATTTTTAGGGAGATGTATTGAAATCTGTAGTTTATTGTATCACGTCAAGAAAATGTTAGCATGAATCGAGTCTCTGCTAAATTCAGCCGAATGCGTAAAGTGACTGTTCAGCTGGAATTATCTTCCCGAGATTTAACATTTCAATGAGTAATTAACACTTCTGTAACATCTGCTACAAGGCTTTCTGAGCATTACCAGGATTTGCTCTGAGGAGGTAGAGGAGACAAAAAAACTATTTTAGAGCAAAACCATGTACTTGGGTATATGTGTTTACACACAACATATGTACCGCCAACCTGGGGTTACTTGAGACTGCAGGAAAACTTGGGAAACTTTTTCTGAAATTTAAATTTTACACGCATCAGCCGAAAGAGTTACGAGAAACACAAGGAACCATTATACGTCCTTGAAAGGTTATTCATAATCCGTGGTCATAATTTATGTAACGCCGTCCGAAGACACTTTTTCCACCATTCCAAGGGGTGGTAACCCCCATTTGACTATGTAGGGTATGCGGTAGATCAACAGGGGTAATGGCATGCCACAGCCACTGAATTGTTTGGCATACCTACAAATTTTCATCCCTTAATATCAAATG
>PNEQ01011015.1:0-12124 GCA_003012365.1 Medauroidea extradentata | reverse complement strand
ACTACATCACTCCAGCCTAGCTGGAGGGGAGCTTAACTCCCCCGCCGTTTACACAAACACGTAATTTTATTAATGGCAACAACCCCCCTCCAGCCTTAAATACGGGTCCGGAGCCCAGCTAAAACAGTTACACGCACCCCGCCGCCGTTCCAATGATTTGAAACTAGACTGTCGGGGTGCATTTGATTTTACAAACACCTAGCGAGTTATGGAAGCTTCGGCTTTCGGTCTCGCGACAGCACGGCCTCGGATGGCACATGAGGAAACGGCGGCGGACATATTTTGGGGCAGACGTTTTCGAGCCAAGGAAGAAGGCGTTGAGACGCGGAAAACTGCGGCCCGCGGTGCCACCGCAGAGCGTCAGTTTAGGCGCCGGGTGCCTTCAGAGAGAAGGTGTTGAAACAAGAGATCGACAGACCGGGGTGATAGCACTGGACATTTTCAATTTATGCGTCGGGACGCCTGTGAGTTGCGGTATTCGGACCGGTTATTTAGAAGTTTTGCAAAGCGTCACAAGTTAGGGCGGCAGACCGCTGACGATGCCATGGTAATTTTAACCTACCAAACCTCATAAAAGACAGGCGCGACCTGGTAAATTTGGCAGTAAATTTGGTTCTGCTGGTCGACAGATTTTCTCTGGGATTTCCGATTACGCCGCCGCTTCATTCCGGTGCTGCGGCATACACATATCATGTCACCCATCACAAGCACTAAACACCTAGCTGATTAAAATTTCTTCACTCATAAAAAAATTCATGTAACTGGAACATACACGCAACGAAAAACCATTTTTACTGATATTAGACATCACGAGCCAATGGCTGTTCGCTCAAATTTATGGACATAAGAATAAAAATTGTTGTATTTTAAAAAATTTCTGAAAGCCTAGTAAACATAATTTACTTTAGATTTCTTTAAATACAACAATTTGTTTTGCTTTTTTTTATAACTGAGGTGCAAACATTCAAAACCAGACATGTCCAAAATTCCGAAAATTAGTAAATGCCCTTTCTAAATAAACAAGATGTGTTACATACGAGTATAAACTCAGGCTCCATAGAAAACACATGTCTTATTGAAATGGGTATGTTTATTCTCAGTTGGTGCTACAAAATATGTTTATTCACTTTTTTCTACAGCTAGATTAAGTGGATATGTCTGGTTTTTAAAGTTTGCTCCTCAATTGTAAGCATACAGCCGCGACATTTATTTAAGTGTTAATTATTTAACTACAGTAGTTAATTGAGGTTTCACTGAGATATGTTCCTGTAACGTCGACATGTTGACATTGACATCCAATTATGGGAAAACTACGCAAGCTAAAATATTGTTCTTGAGAGGATAATATAGTCACTAGTAACATAACATATTAAACTAACGCTAATTACTTTACAACTTTTTACTAGAACGACCTTAAACTGTTTTCACGGTATAAAGAACCTAATAAAAACGAATCAGTGTCACAGAATCAGCATCGCAGTCTCCTGTTTCAAGTTTCTGCAGTTTGCTAAAAATATATAAGAAGTTATTTTCTCTATCTTCCTAGTTAGAATTCAACATTAAAACAAAACGTAAAAATACTTCATAACTAATAGATATACTTAAAACCACCGCTTATTTACTGCACACTAGTGTCTGAGTGTGTGTGAAGACGCGTCACTGTCCTTACACCGCCCCCCCCCCTTCCTTTTTCCTCGTGGAGTCGGCCGTTATTTATGACAGTGTCGTGCTCTAACCTGTCTGACACACTCACCCTCCTGCTGAGAAAGGGTCGAAAGGGACAGCACCCAAGAGAAAAAAATCAGGAAATATATCCTCCCGCCATCACAGCACACAGCGCTTCTCAAGCAAGAACGGTCCTCGCTTACATAAAACGGAGCTTGAGAGAAAGGAAAAAGTTGTTTAACAATATTGCATTTTGCAATTATGATCACATAAAATTTGCATTTTATATGAGTGTTCTTAACAAGGCATTTGTGAGTCCATGTTCATGGTTGAATTATTTACATATATATTTGCAGAAATGTAATGTTTCTTCTGCATATATTTTAACAATTTACTACACTAAAAAACACACACACAACAGGTTCTTAGGGAGGGGGGGCGATCGCCCCCTCCGCCCCCCTTAAATCCGTCACTAACAAGACACGGCTCCAGCCTCCAACCAAATCGAAACAAGCTTGACAATGGCCGCGATAGTCTGCAATCTGAAGAGCTACCGAAACTCTTAGCTTAAAATATCTAGGAAATGAAAGATAATATAATAGCTGAATGAGAGATCTTTTTTGTTCATTTTCAGTTTGTACGATAGTTTGGGCAAGGACAACTGCCTACTCAAAGATAAGTATTTTTACGGCTTCGAAAGTCACTGGTTTTCTTGGGCGTGTGTTTACTGAGTTCATTACAGTAGTCTATTACCACATCATAAGGGAATTGAGAGATTTTGGTCAACACTCAACATCTAGGTCTAGGAAAAATAAAAGATTGAAGCCACAAAATAAACGTAAATGGAAAACTTAAATTTGTATAATTTTTAATGTGATCATATCCAGGACTATAATAACCATCACGTTTTGATTTGGAAATAATATTAACTTCCGTAAACCTCTGCGCGAGAGATTTTCGGATGCTAAAATTATTTAAAAATATAAAAGCAAGGGGTTTTGAAATTCCGTTATTATAGTCATGGATATTATCATATTAAAATTATAAAAATTTAAGTATTCTATGTCTTAATTATTTGTCTTTTCTAATTTTTATTTTTTTTGTGACTTTCAAGTCTTTATTAGACTAACAACTGCTTTTAATTTCTTTCTCGAAAGCAGATATACTACCGCCTAGTGCTGTATAATCAGACGTCCATCAATAATATATCTACTCGACAAAAATCCCATCGAATTATGAGTAGCTCAGATTTTATCGACAATCGCGCGTTCCAGTCGTTCGCTCGACATCTTACTTTTCCGTACTGTATCCCTTTTAAGGCGGCCGAGAAAAAACTCTCTTCTAAATAGATGGTGTTGTAATCTGTATTATATCAGTTTGCCTGATTTTTACATTTTTCTTTTGACATACACAGAAGTGCAAGAGATCCCGTGAATGGTTCAACATGGTTGTAAATATGCGCCTATCAATACTTCGGCACAATTACATTTGCTTTGTTTGCGCATGCGCAGCTAAATAACGCGGAGGTCTATCGATTCCAACCGTTACTAGCAGTGCAAGTGACGACATGTTTTACTTGATCTGCAACTGCGCTGCGTCAGTGCAAACAACTGTGGCCCAGGGGGGACAACAACAGGGGGCAGGACAGGGAAGGGTATGTATATATTGCCTCCCCTCGTTATTTTTATGAATCCTCGAAGCAGTATCAAAGAAACCTCAAACACACTCCACACACAATAATATTACGTGTTCTTTATTTTAGTTACGCAAAATTCTTTTATTCAAGATGCGATGAAAATTACAACAGCACAGTTAATACTACGTTTGCTCCCCCCCCCCCCTCACATGGGTGAAATTGAGTTGGGTCAATGCGTTTAATCACTCAGCCACCGCTTCCCTTTTCTGAATAATGCTACTTGACAGGAGACAACCGCCTTACCTTCCCTATTTTACAGCATCGCAGCGTAGGTCTGCCAGCAGAACTGTGATACTGTACTGCAAGGTGAATGGCACTGTACCAGGTGAAGTATTAAAGCCAGCCAGGGCCAGCAGGAAGGGCAAGTGTGTGGTGTGAGTGGGCAGAAGCACTCACTTCCGGTGCCTGCACCTCCACCGGAAGTGAGTCACGACGGCAGGTAGGCAGGCACGTGAGACGGGACGTGACAGGAGACTTGCGGCCAAGGTTCCCTGCTCGCTCTGCCGCTGCCTGCATGCACACTTAACACCACGACTTAACGCCGTGCATGAACGATACTTTATGGCAAAGTAGACTTTGCAATGATTTGAGACAAGCACAGACACAGTTTTCCATTTCATTGATGACATTTCAAGCAAAGTAAACTTTACACGGACGAGACTGCCTGCCAGTCACCAATGAGCCTGACTTTGGCAGCTACAGTATACTTTGCTACTCGAAAATTGAGGTTATGAGCTATATTGAAGAAATTCGATATTTGAAGTTGCTCTTGTTCACAGGCGTTTTATCAGGGACGTTCAAAATACTCCAGAAATGTACAGCGACAGGACAATTTGTAATTAGGTGCCGCTTCAATAGAGAAACTATTCTACGAATAATTAATTATTAACAATGATTAACCTCACCACATTCAGAAATGCCGTTCTATCCTTCTAATCAGAGAGTTACTAATATCGCCATGTTATGTTATATATGATCACAACGAAGACGAAGACGACGGTGATGATGATAATTTCATTTCATTTCATTTATTATGTTTAAAGTGCCATCCAACAGTCTTGCGACCAATAACAGGATGATAATAATGATGATAATAATAACATACGATATTAACATCAATGCTTATTTTAGGGTAAGTCCCCAAATTTTCGTATGGCCCAAAATACTGTAATTTAAATTTTTTAACTAAAACGAATTAGTTCAGTGCGCCCTTTTATCTAGCTGGCAGGGGTAAAAAAAAAAAGATCTCAAAAAAGTACACATAAGAAGGTAAGATCCTTGATTTATTGATTTTATGTTTGCTTACTAGTAACTAATTTATATGATTTAATTTTAAATTCAGAGCCAGCAGTGACACAAGCATTACTTAAAATAATTTTTTAACCTAAAGTAGGCTGACTGTTATCTATATTTTCTGACACGAGTCTTAAATCAGTAACCATTCGTTTTATCTCCAATTATGATTACACAGATAAAACAGTAATTATTTATTTTCAAACAATTAACATAGCACTTTTGATATAGACAAATTTAATTAAAAACACTATTTTATGAAATCTTCCCCCTTAATAAACACATATTGCGAACGCAGTATATAATATAAATTATTTAATAATTTTTGTGGTACACTTCTTGCACGCGTTTCCACAGCTGTCGAAATATAAATACGTACTTATGGTATCTCAAGAATAATTTTCCTGCTTTTTCCTTACACTGTCTGCTGTTCCATATTTAAAAAAAAATTAATTTTCTTTTACCCCAAGTTCCAGAAAAGGCATTGGCAACAATTTCTCTAAAGCGCATTTGTTACTACTACAACAATAAAATAATATACAGGTTGGAGTGTACATCGCAGAAACACTCGCGAGTACAGGTAGCCAGACATAAATAAAGAATAATGAGTAGAGCAGCCACACCGCTATGGTCAATAGTACGGACGTAATACCACCGTGAAAGTTGTGTTAACGAATATGTTACGTGACGATAACTCAACAACCACTACAAATTTATTGCTGACCTTCCGGATTCAATTCAGATGCATGACGACACATATGCAGGGAATAAAGTATGAACATCATCCCATGCCATGCGTTGGAAACATGGGGTCGCCTCTGACATTATCCATTTATTTCTGTACAAGTACACCTATAGCAGCCCATCCTTGTCGACAAAGAACCGGAATGAAATAAGGAAAATAAAGGATCACGTGTCCGAACACGCTCAGACAAACAGTTTCTGAAATACAGGCACTCAAAATTCGGAGTACTGTGGCAATGCCGAAAGGTAGGCAACCTGAGTATTACGTACATGTGGCAAGACGCTACTGCAGGTACAACTCTTGGAAAAAAAAAATTTCTGGAATAAAGTGGATTTTCATATTGATTGCGTGCCTCAAAATTTGCACTTGTATCACTGAACTGTACATTGAATGTATATAAATAACAAAATACCCAAAAGTATGTAAGTCATGGTGGTAAGAGGCGTAGTATCTAAACGCGGATATACGGGTTCGAATCTGAGCGCCTCCACGATTTTTTTTTTCATAATAATTTCATGTATAATTTATTTATTCAAAGTCATTTAATGAATAGTTTAGTGTCAAAATTGGTATTTAAATATTTTTTTTATTATTTGTAGTACAAAACCATACATATACTTCGTAATTTTACAAAGAACTTCTTTGGCAACTAGGCTTCTGAAGATTTTCCTTGCAAAAGAACAAAAAATAATTTACACTGTGCAATTCAAAAAATTATTTTTAGGTATTTAAATAAGCATAGGGTCTTAATAATCCTTCAGCAAAAATTCAGGTAGCTGTCTAAAAATGCTCTCTCTCTCTCTCTCTCTCTCTCTCTCTCTCTCTCTCTCTATATATATATATATATATATATATATATATATATATATATATGTATATGAACGCGCAAACACACACGCACTCACACACACACACACACACACCGATAGTTACTCATTAACACATTTCATCGTTTTTTAACTTTCCTATTAGTTAGAATTTGGGAAAATTCTTAAAAACAAAATAAATACCCTGAAGCCAAAAAAAACTTCGATATCTTGACTAATTCGATGGATATAGAATTTTAAAATTTCATTTCTTTTCACCACCTCGCGGTTATCATAAAATAACACTTGAATAATTTCTTAGACGTTTGTATTAATATGCTGTTAAAGTGAAAAAAATACATAAAAAAATCTTTACATTACTTGGTATGCATTTGCGGGATTGCTTCACTGAATGAAAAATCAGTATTATATACCATCGGGTTCGAGAAATATCGAAAATTCATCGAAAACACATTTAATCCCTTTTTATCCCCCATAGGGCCTAACTTAGGAAATGCTACTTCTTAGTGCTCGCCTACGTCGTGAGGGGAACCCACTCAAAAAATTCGCGTTTTTAGTTCGGCTTTTAGGTCGGCTTGTGCTGTGGCTTGATATGTCAGTTAACTATTTTGTATATAGATACAATATTTTCAGACAAAATACACCTACAACTATTGCGAGATGACGTCGTATAGCGCAGATTATTGTAAGTATTTTGTAACGTGTAACTGTCATGTTTTTAATTTGTCATTAAGTGTATAATATAGCAAGTAGGTATATTGTTTATTGCATGTTAGGTTTGTTGTAGCGTAAGTTGTGATTTATCGTGCTTTATTTTGCAATGTTTTCCATGTATTTTAGTTTCATTTCGCATTCAGTATCGTCCCACAATCCTTTAATTTCGTTATTATAATTACGTTAAATAGTCAACACAACTTATGTAAAATAAAATAAAATTTGACTTGTACGGAAATTCTTCTATGGTCGTTACGTGAACCAACAGAGATAATTCTAAAACGTTTAAGCTGCAAAGTGCAGCTTTGTGGTGGAATCACACAGGCGCGACAGGACCACCACGACATGAAAAACACAAGATAACCACCAATCATCACCGAGGTTTCTGCGGCGTCAGCTCGACTGAAATGGCGGATGCGATGCGATTTCCGTATAGGAATTGTATTGATTTTATTTGAGTCGGAGCTTAATTTTACGCCCAAATGTGCGGAACTGGAGAGTTGGTAGTAGATTGTGTTTATTTATTATTTTAAGAGAGACTTTCGTTGGCTGTCATAAGCAAATTTTTAAGCAAACGTGTAACTGTGCCTTTATTTTCATGTTTCGGAATGCCAATGGCTATTTAAAATATATTACAAATAAACGAAAACGAAAACCCTGAAATACTGTAAACATCTGTGGCTGTCGTATACTAGAAGTTAATATGTAGCGGCAATGTACTATATATATATATATATATTGGTATTTGTCGCGCGCAGCTAAACTAGTTAGTGATCGCAATAGCAAGAATTTTTAGTGTCCCATCGCTTTTGTCGTCTCGCTTTGTCGCTCCATTGTGATTCCGACGTTAGGCTATACGGAGTGCTCGCCTTCATATCAGGTAATAGTAAAATAAGATACAGACGCCATGTTTATTTTTATAAATAATCTATATTTAAAGTTTTCCTTTAGGGATGAGGATAAGAAATTGGGTTGGTGAACATATGCACGTACTATGACTGGTAAATGCGTACAGTATATGTTTAAATGTGAACAAAAGTTTAGGCCATTCACGATAAAGTGAGCACTGCATAAAGTTTTCTTTCGGTCGTTTTTCAGTCATCTTTACTACTTCTAATATGAAAACTTCCATGTAACTAAAAACTAGTCTAAACGTTTCAACACTCGCAGAAGTTAACATAAATTGGCCCAATAAAACATACCTTTAATTAATTACAACTTCTGCTGAGTGCTCAGTTTATAGCAAAAAGCGTATAAAAGTAGTTTATTGAGTTCTTTTTAATCACGTTTGGCCTAAAGGATAACAAATACAAATATCGGTGTATCTTCTGAATTTGTATGCATATTACATCCCGTGTTTCAGTAATATTATTTTTTCTCCTTAATACATAAGTATTATTTGTCTCATCTAAACGTGTTCCGCCATACCAAGTAAAGGAGTTTAAGAAAAAACAACAATACGTGCAAGATCGTTATTACAAATTGACAAGTGACGATAGAGCTATTCATATTGGAAGCTTACAAAACAAGAATCGCAAAATACAAAATACGAACTGCCTGAAGAAAATAATGTATGTTTACAATACATTTTAAATATGCTTAATTTTTGTCGTAAATTCAAATCATGTTGCGGTTGACTAATATGTACTAAATTTATAGAACTTGCTTTCAGGATGTTGATATGAATGGATAACATGATATACAGATGGCATACGGTAAATGTTTTAATACATACGAATTCGTATTTATCTATGTTTATAAGTGACAGTTTTTATCACTCCTTCTGAATGTTTAAATTGTATAATTATTGTAGCGTTTGTATATTATGAAATGCTAAATTACGAAGAAGTTCATAATAATAATTTTAACTTACTGAACAACACTTACAATAAACGAGCTCTGTATAATTGTTAACAGTTTGAAAAAAATACGTGTTTGTCGCCCACTTCACTCTTATTGTGTGCTGACAGGTTGCGTTCCTGATGGAATCCGAATACTCATGGCCTCCGTAACCACGCTGTCCGCCCCATCCTGTTTCCCAAGTGATGAGGCAGAGGAGAAGATGGAAGTAAGAACCAGAAAATGTGCACGGACAAGAGAACGATATACGACATCCTGAACGAGCTTACCGCTAGATATCGGGCCGCAGAGAAACAGTGATGTCCGCTCGCTTAGGCCGTGTCTCAATTCACCCAAAGAGTCAGAGTGATCTTTCGTGCTCTCGCTCCCGCTCCCGCAAATACGTCACAACTACGTCAGAGAGAGCACTCTCTGCCTGTCTCAATTGGTCGCCGAGAGTACGAAAGAGCGAGAGCACGAAGTTGTATACTCGCTCTCGCTCTCTCGTGCTCTCTGGCGTACGCCATCTTGATTTCAACTATGGTTTGAGGTTACTGAAGAAACATGCGACATAAATTGCACATGTCATTATTTATATATGAATAATTATTTCCAATGAACAGTTACCTATCGCGAGTAATTCGGTAAACATTTTCGGCCGTAATATGCCTTTAAATAGACAAAATAAAAAATTTTGGCGTCGCCTTTTAACAGCTATTCCCGCTTGAAATACAGCGCTGGTAAGTTAAAAAAATTATTATTTGAATAGTTAACATGTGTATTTAATATGTCTATAACTTATATTAATATAATTTACTCACTTGTAACCTTTGCATCGTTTGTTTACAAATACGAAGAGAGCGTCGTCCCTTGCTGTTGTGCGAAAGAGCACTCTCTCAACAGAGTACTCTTTGAATTGAGACACGGCCTTAGAAAGCTGTCTCGCCACTTACAGTGCTATCCGGCTACCTGACTTATACACAATCTGGGCAGAGAACATATAAATTAGCATTTATGGACGTTTTAAGCCTATTTGCGACCTATTCCGACAAATGACTAAATTTCGTACCGGTCCATTCACCGCAACCTCTCCTCGGCCTGGATGACAGCCGGTAGCGCGACGCTAAACGAACGACACAACTGCAGGCTAACGTACCTTCTGGCCTGGGGGCAACACTCCACTGTGGTGAGATCATCACTGCAAGAGCTCTCTACCTCTACCTGCACATACACTCTCAGTGACGCACCCAGAGAGATGAAGGGAGGGAGGGTGGGTCGACGGTTGAAACCCCTAAAAATTTCGTAAGGTAGTAAAATATTACGGCAATTGCGTAAATTTAACTGTTAGAATTTAAAACTATAATGCTGTTAATTGCTATTGCATACAACAAAACTTGAACTGGGAGGGTCTATGAGTTCCAGATTCCTTCCCCCCCCCCCAACCCGGTCACCATATTTTTCTCCATTACCTTATTTTTGCCCCTTAAAATCCAAATTTCTTAAGGGAAGGCATCCAGCCCACCGCTTTATGGGGGGAGGGACGGGGGGATCGGTGCTACTATATTACATTCTCATGTTCAGGCACCGCCCCCCAATACCGCCCAAACACAAATAGTAGCTACGGCACTGTTTAACATCCCCAGACAAAAATTCTTGGTGCGCCCTTGTACCCTCTTATCGTGATCACCCTACCCTAGTACACATACCTACCTCTGCTCTATCCTGGAACACCACTTTCCACTACATTTCACTAGGGCCACGATTAAATGTCAGCTTTTTGTAGGCGCAACGTAAAATTCGCACCTGAGCTGTGTTGCGTCTGGTTGCAGTAGATATAATTTGTCGGTTTTAGGACAAAAAAAAACCTTTTTAAGTTCAATTTTTCACCACATTCGGTTAGACCCTCTCTCTCTCTCTCTCTCTCTCTTAACCTTCCTCCTCTCTCCCTCCACCGTCCTCTCTCTCTCTTCTTCTCGCTATCCCTCAAACCTCTTCCTCCCTCTCTCTCTCCTCTTTCCACCATCTTCTCTCTCTCCACTGTGCTCCTCTCTCCCTTCACCCTGCTCCTGTCTCCCTCCACCCTCCTCTTCCCTCTCTCCCTCAACCCTCCTCACCACTCTCTCTCTCTCTCTACCATTGAATATTGTCTCTACATCCTCCTCTCTCTCCACCTTACTCTTTCTCTCTCACAGCTATTGTATTTTGTTCTTTGGATTTCTGAGTTAGACCTACAAAGACTTTATTTTTCGTTTTAAATATTTGGAATTATTTATTTTCTTGTATGTTGAACTTTGGTTTGTGGTTTCTAGTGTCGCACAGTAACTATTCGTACTTTCGTTTAAGTAATTTTCTTGTATGTAGATGGTTGCAAACAATATGTTATTTATATTTTATTTATTTAATTTTTTTTTGCCTGTTTCTAACCTTATCTATCATGACCTGTCCTACCAAGTCACACTTCTAACCTTGTATCCGTTCTTCTTTTGACCTAACACCTGTTCTCCCTTATATGTATGTCTTGTGCTACTTTTTTTTAACTTATGTATCGCTTTTATGTATTTTTATCACGTTTTGGCTTTACGGATTTACATGTGCTAGACCCTCTATCTCTCTCTCTACACATTTCCCTTCTCGCTCTCCAAACTACTCTCTCTCTCCCACCACTATACTCTCTCTCGCCCCACTCTCATCTCTACCTCGTCTCCTCCTCTCTCTCCCTCTCGGATTTTACATGTCGGTATTCTGTGTTAGGCCTCAAAAGACTGTTTTTCGTTTAAATATTTGGTTTTAAGACATTTTTATTGTACGTTTATCTTTGGTGTGTGGTTTCTAGTGTCGCACAGTAACTTTTAGTTCTTTGGTATTTTCTTGTATGTAGATGATTGCGTACAATATGCAATTTATTTGATTTTTCGCCCGTAGCTAGAACTTTGGAATACAGTTCGTGTTAAACGTCCACTGAATTCTTTTTCTGAATCTAAAATATCTGAGGTTTTTCCATAGGTGTCAGAAGTGGTGTATACATAACATTCTCGAGCAGCTGTGATACATCGGATCTACTTGCGACGCTTTTGTTGTATGGTTGCTTGTTCGTGACCCGCGTTTGGTGATAATAAGAGGTGTCGCTGCTCTGTCTCTTACGTGATTAATGCTGGATGATTGGGTTCGTATTTAGTAATGTTGTAGTATGCCCGGCTAGCTTTAATTGAAATAAAATAACAAAGAAGTTTCTTTTTAAATCGGCCTAAGGGACTCACGCACTGTGGGTTGCGTCACGAGAGGTAGATACTTAAAGTTTCTTTCGACGAAAATAATAGGCGCTTCCTCCGGCGGCTTTTGATCGGT
>PNEQ01011014.1:0-12125 GCA_003012365.1 Medauroidea extradentata | reverse complement strand
CAAAATTCCCACTAGCAAGAAGCAGAAATAGATACTCCTCCGTTGGTATTACACGAATTTATTATTTTTTTTAGTGTGTTCAGCTTTCCACATATATGCGTTGGCACCTCGGACCCTAGCCGAAGATACACGAACTTGCCCGAAGCATGCGCTACGAGAGAGAGCGAATGCTATCTCTCTCTCTGTCTGCGCTTCTTTAAGGAGTTGTTCCGTTATTTAAAATTATTGATGCCTCTTCGTTCATTTAAGTCGCGTTCTTCGTTAAATTCTCTGTAAATTTACTGTTTTTTCTAACAGTGTACTAGGGCCATGAAGAGAGCCAGTTATTTTTGGTGAAAAGAATTGTGCAACAATGTGTATCAATGCCTTATGTGAATACCTGTTTCTCTCCTTCATGGTCAGTGATTCTCGGGGTCCTACCCGCAAATCACGGACACGTGCTGTCGTGGTAACATTGTTCTGGTCGGTGCAGTCAAATGAGCCACGCCTCTGTCCTATTATATTCTGCCAATAACCACGAACCAGAGTTGCAGGTGTCCACGTAAGCCGTTGAAACAAGTTGTTCCAGAATTATTTTCACCAAAAATCACTGGCTCTAGCCATGAACTTTTCGCGAAAACAATATTTGCTCCATTTGTTTAAACGACTCACGTGCACATCCTCACCTATGCTTAGTGGTTATTGGCAGCGTGTCTTTGTGAAGTGACGTCCCTCATTTGACTGTGCCAATCAGAATAGAGTTACAGCAACACCACACGTGTGTAATTTGCAGGAAGAACTTCAAGACACGTAAAGAGTTAAAACATCCAATCTCTGTCTTTGAAGAAGAATTACAGACGTGAACGTAAGGCAGCGAAACAAACTGGGGCAAATTTCTTTTCGCGAAAAGTTCATGTCCCTAGTCATTACTTATCACCATATATCTTGCAACATTCCACGCTACGTCACTGGTAATAATTTGTTCCATGGTAATATAAAAGTGGCCAACCTTCTGTAGAGAGTCACGCACGTGGCATCACATAAAGGTTTGCGGACAGTATAATCTCAGATAGTCTAATGAATAGAGGCACGATTATTTCGTGTATTGATTCTAGGTCAGGTTGAACGTCAGTAACGTATACTTCACTCCTCATCCTGTGATTAGACGAGAGCGGTTTTAACACGCATTTGACGACTGCAAGCCAGTTATAAATAAGGAAACAAGTCGTGGGGATATCACGTACTACATGTTTGTACTGTTAGAAGCCAATGGATATTCGGGTTCAGCCGGTACACGTATAGAACTGAGAAGTCTACGCTGTTTCCAGATGAATACGCGAAATACTCGTGCCTCTACTAATGAAGTGTACAGGGATCTGAAACATAGCGCGTGGCCAAATAACAAGTCAAAATTTTCCAGGATCTTAATCATAAGAAAAAAGAACAATCTATGTAATGAGATTCTGCTCAGCAGTAAACATCTAGGTCTAGTAGTGCTGCTGAGGAGTGACTCGGTGTGAGCATTAAGCAACGCCGGAATGAAAGGGCAGAGTAAGCGGGAGATCTGTGAGAAAATCCGCTGACCAGTTGCATCGTCCGGCACGATTCCCACATGCGAAAATCCCGTGACCGACCCCGCCCGGAGTCGAACCTGGATCGCCTTGGTGGGAGGCGAGTGCTCTAGCCACTGCACCAACCGATGCTCCCAGGGACATCGAAAGCATTTCAAACGCTGTTAGAAAGTCTCCTTAAATAGCAATAATGTCCGTTCCGCGTCTGTTTGGTGGCATAGAAGTTTAAGATCGCTCTGCGCCGAAACTTTCGTACTGTATCAAACACAGGCCAGCTATTACACATAATATTAACAGTAATTTTTCACAAATACAAGATTTTTCGGTTCCTTAGTTTTCGGGCAAACTCATGTCAAATTAACGGGTTGACAATTTTCGCTACTTACCAAAAGTAAAACGAATAAAATTACTTTCGGGGAATGTAAACGTATAAAGCTACAGAATGATACATATGTTGCTTCACGTAATAGTTATTGAAAAAAAAAAAATACAGGTACTCAAATACATGAAAAAATTTAGGTAAATTCAAGAATTTTTATGCAAACAAAATTTTATTCTAAACTACAAAGGTGTCATTCAGTAGCTTAATTCATTTACTTTAACTCTAAATGAGAGCGAAATTACTATTAATGTAATGTGTAAGAGTTGGACAGTGTTCGGCGCAATTCGAAAATGACGAGTTTTTCGGTGCAGAGCAGTCTTATCGGCGAAGCGTGGACGGCGCGTACGCACGTGTGTTCATGCAGATGGCAGCGGAATCGATATAAAATAATAAATTCATCGTGCGGCGTGGGCATGTCGGGTGCCAGCGCTCCAGCGACAGGGTTAATAATTGATGACGTAACTGCTGCAGCCTCGCGGC
Organism: Medauroidea extradentata; assembly: GCA_003012365.1. NCBI lineage: Eukaryota > Metazoa > Arthropoda > Insecta > Phasmatodea > Phasmatidae > Medauroidea > Medauroidea extradentata. The sequence goes on along the minus strand of PNEQ01011014.1, from coordinate 9,713 downwards.
GACTCTCCTGCAAGTTGTCGCTGCAACTTTCATGGCCCCCGCCTCGAGACCAGGATCTCTCAACCCCCCCTTCCCCTTACATGGATGGACTCAGCTGTCGCGAAAACTAGTGGTCCTCGTCCGGTCGAAAATCCGTCGCGTCATGCCTGAATCACAATTGCGCGACAGAAGCGACACGAATGTCACGATGCTTCAGTAAAAGCGAGTACTAGTTTGGCTGCCGTACGACAAAGTAAAAAAAAAGTCAAAATAGTACATTACCGCTACGTACTAAAGTCTAATAGGGCAGCCAAATAGGTTAACAGTATTTTTTTTTGTTTATTTGTAATATAAATTGTGGTTCTTATCTAGACAGGCTGCGTTGGTGTATGTTAGCTACAAAACCAATGGAGCGTTAAGAGTGACGCCGGTCGGCGTATGTACTGCATTACCGCCTCTACTATTATTTTTCTTTTTTTGTACTTTGTCATTCAACACGTTTGATCAGCAATGGCTAGATATAATGGAACATCGCGAAAATTTTGTGTGTCGACATACCCTTGAAAACACTGTAGTTTCTTGCAACACATATCATTCGGTAATATACTTCTGACACAACGTCGCTGTTTGCAGACCAATAACAGGCATCAAATATAACATCGGTATTCTTATTGGCTCAGTCATATAGGGCAACAGCTCCAAGTACAAGGTAAAGCCAGTAATCTTCTGGTAAGCTGAACGTGTGTTGGAACCCAGCAAACAGTCAAGTTCTCCCGCTATAAACCGTCATATCTAGCAATAGCGTATGTCCACGAACCAATACATCCTAATTTTTTTATTCCTAAACTATAATAGGTATCGAAAATTATTGCACAGCTTTGTTAAACATTGTTTTTACTAAATGGTCTCATTTTTTTTCCCCCAGAAAATAATTATTTAGGTTTGACTAATTAGTTCACTGATGAGTTCCGTAGTTTCATAATTAGCTGAAGCCATAATGCATTTTGTCTTGAAGAAATTAGTTAACGTAGTTGTACACTGTTCTTTTTTACAATTCACATTGCTCGACATCTGCTATCGTTTAGAAATAAAAAAAAATATTGTCGAGGCGGTATAAATGACGAATCATGCCCTTAAGACCACGACCGTTAGATTTATGGCGATCCAGAAGATTTTATTGAGCAACATTATTTCCTTATTGAATAATCCCTGTACTGTTTTGTTACAAATATATAATTTGTACATTTTTTTCTGGCAGCGATAAACCTCATAGTTTCTAAGATTTTCGCACCCAAATTATCATAAATTTTGTTATGAAACTAACCCAGAATCAAGGAAAATAGTTTTTTTTACGAACCAACAGAGTATTATTTTACAAGACGCATACACAGAATTGTGCATCGTGCAACTGCTCTGAGTCCTGACAGGGCCGCGGTGGCCGAATGGTGAGACCCACCAAGGCGATCCGGGATCAATTCCCGGCGGGGTCGTTGCATGTGCCCGATGATGCCGCTCGTCGGCTGGCTTTCTCGGGGATTTCCCGTTTTCACCGACCTCTCATTCCGGCGCTGCTTCATACTCACCTCATGTCGCCCCTCACCAGCGCTAGAAGTCCTCGATGGATGTTGAGTGGTGGCCGAAATGTCCTGATTCACTCGGCTGTGGATGTATTAGGTTTCCCAAGGTGAGTCGCAACTTGTAGCCTGCCTCGGGAACACAATCCTGGACGTCCACTACAACTGGCCACGTGTTACCAGTACAAGGCACGTGTTCCGATAATGGAAACAGCGGACGATACCATCAGCCCTGCACTCCTAGAAGTATCTCTTGTCCCGGCACATGTTCCTTCTGGATCCCTCCTCGCCCCTGTAATTAATGCTTCCGCCAGCGGGACGATTTACATAATTTATTCTTATCTCTCGTGCCTGTAATGACTTTCGAAGCTGCTGCCTACGTAACTCCCCCCCTCTCCATCCCCACAAATCTCTTCATCTCCTAGCCCTGGCTCAATCCATCTGGGAGAGTTAACTGAGATCGCAGTGTTTACTGTACGGTTACTGGATGTAAGAGTCTGTTAGCAGAGAAACATTGCTGGAATTGCGCTGATAATGGAGGGGGTGAAACAAAAGAGACTCTGTGAATGCTGGGAAGCTCCCAGAGTTATTAAGAGCTACACGTAGGGTCTTGCAGCGTTTTGGATTTACGATAAATCACGGGCTGTGTTCAAGCCCTGAGGAGGTCTCGTCAGCACTACTTGTTTTGCTGTTCGTAAATACAGGGTTGCTCACACTCCACGACCAAACCAGTTATTTTCCGTTACGTCAACAATAATGATGCTATCACGATGCTGTTTCCAACACAAACTTATTTACTTAATAAAAAAATGTATTATTTCCAAGTACATGGTTTCAATAACTTCAGATTTTTTATTCATTAATTTATTTATTACGCTCTTCCCTATACAAATCTCTTTTAGAATTATTATTTTTTGGATAAATTACAATTAAAAAATTAGATGTACTAACACATTATCTTAAGAAATAGTGTTAGGGAGTTTAAAATCAATATTATAATGTAATTCCTACGTGATGTAAATGATTATGACATCTGAACGGTATATTGGAATTGACGTTAATTCTCATTTGATAAACAGAGATCTGAAAATAGCGTAAGTGATTGCGATTGAACAAATAAAAGCACTCCGTGAGTAACTATGGCACAAATAGAGGTTAATGTTGCTATAGTAAATCCCTCGGCTCGAGCCTTAATATTTGTGTACTCGTGCAAGTAACATAGAAAACTATATTTGGGAAGTAATGTGACATTACAACAAATTGATAGATTTAAAAGGGAAACACCAAAAACATTGTGCGTATGTGTGTATAATAAATAAATAAATATATATATAATATATATATAAACATACAGGTTTTCCAGAAACAAACGCCAATCCTGGGCTAAATCGGAGACTAAAATGTCAGTGGCAAAATGTTATACGACATTTTATGTGCGCAATGTGGCAACACTGCATGGTGGTAGTCCCCTCTTGCGCTCCACGATCAGGTATTATTTCACGTATGTTAAGTCAAATAAACATAGAATCATATTTGGACTAATTAGGATTTTAACCTGGACCAATAATACGCAGGTAAGATTAAGGGCATGGGCCCGAGTTTCTTCGCATTTAACGACAGTTATTTTTTAAAACATAAATGGGAGCCGATATCGTAAAATCGCTTCGTAACTTAGTTATGGCTGATTTAAACTGCATACTCTAATTTTGTCGAGTCAGAAGACTGCAAAATAGTTGCTAATTAGTTAATTAACGAAATTTCCTTTTAATTGATAAATTAGCTCTACTCATCATACAGTTTGTCTCGAAAAATTACATTGCATAGTAAAACCAATTTGCAAAAAAATTACGAAGAGATTTTACGTTATCGACTCTCGTATGCATTTCAAAAAATAATTATCTCGAAAGCCGAGAAACTCGGACCCAAGCCCTTAAGGGGCCCGCCTCGTTGTCATAAAATCACACTGCAGCGCGTTTGAAGAAAAGGTTTTACACCGAAACTAAAACACGTGTGTTCACGCCGTTTCTCTACAAAAAGAACACACACGACTGCCGTTAAGTACTTTCAAGACAACACACGTATTATAAATCCCCTTTTATGGCACGTCAAAATGGGTTAAAACGGGGTTTTCAGGCTGCTATAGCGGAAAATATACTAGCCGAATACATGTGAAACCACTTAAGGGTAGTGCATTGGACTTTAGTAAAGTGATTTCGTAAATAAAACAATAGGGTCACCACTTAAATTCCCATAGGAAATTTGTTTTTTCGCAAAGACTGCACGCCTAAAGCGTAGAGGCGACGCACCGTTGTATGGCCCATACGACGTCGCCCCTTAGCACCATACCTCACTCACACAAACACATGTGCCACGAAACGAGCCCCTTAATTCTACTACAGGTTAGAAAGATCAATGTTATAAGTTTGGCACAGGGAAAATTTCTGCCACTTGAGCGTTGGTATCGCTAATGCACCAAACTGACCAATCACAGAGGTCTCCTGAATTTTAAATTACATTAAGTTGATAATTTAAAACGCGAATTCGCTTCTTTTCACTCTAAAATTAAATCAAATGACGATTATAATTTCGAAGTTTATTTTAATTTAATTTTACTACTGTTTATAATCTATCTGGTATCTTAGCGATCGAAGCGAAACTAGTGGCAGAAATTTGCCCTGTGCTGAGCTCTCCCATAAGAAAACGTACTTTCTTTCTAACCTGTAGTAGAATTAACCTTAACGCAGGTCAGAACAGTAGTAGTAAGATATCTGTGGAGCGCAAGATTGGAGTAACTATATGCTATGTTGCCACATTGTGAAAATAAAATGTCACCGTACATTTTGCCACTAACATTTTCGTCTCCAATTTAGCCCAAGGTTCGCCTGGTGTGCATATTAGGTATTTGTTTTTAGAAAACCTCTACCTATATATATATATATATATATATATATATATATATATATATATATATATATATATATATATGAGTGTGTGTGTGTTCTTATTGCAATAACTGTTCATGATTAAATATTTGGCATTGTTTTATCTAAAATATTTCAGTAGGGACGTAGGTAATTAATTTTCCTTTCATTATGTAAATTGCATCTGAAAAATTCAAGTGTAACTATTAAATAATTCAGCTAATTTCAATTTTGAGACAAAAATTCTCTCTCGCCAAATAAGAAACACTAAATTATTCAGTAAAATGTAATGTTTCTGTTAAGACACATTGTCCATTATTCGTCTCTTCCTTAATTTATGAAACGAAAATGAATGTTCTTAACAAAATAGGTGACGCAGCCTCATAAGTAAGATAATATACTTCCGCGAGAGAAGGTTGGATGCCCACCGGACATCTCGCGCGGCCGAGCAAGGTCCTAGGGATTGCCAACGCCGCGACGGTATCGATATATAGGTGAGAGGCAGCCGGGCGAATCATATTTCCAGCGCGGGATGTCCCCGAGGGAGCCAGGGGATCGTCAACTGATTTCCACCGAGGGGTGGAGGGTGGGATGAAAAGTGTCGGGGGTGTAGGCGGGATGCTGTGAGGGGTGGGCCACACACGGCACTGCAGATTTCCCCAGTGATCGCGGGATAGCGGGGTGGAAGTAGAGAGTGGGGAATTTTTCCCCGACAGTAGAGTTCTGGTTGGAAGTAGCAGGTACGAGGTCTGGCTTCTTTATTAGCAGGTGCCTCAGGGAGACTACTCCCTGTGTCATCTGTCGTTGACGGGTTGCGGATTGGTCGAATAAGCCGGCCAGCCAGATGACGAAGACCCACATTTCACTCTAGTCAACCGTCTTTCTTGCCCTGTTCGTTATAAACAGCAGTACCTGTCTGAGAATCGTTTTCTCATAGTATTTCCCAAAAAGAAAAAAAAGATAGCAATACTTCCAATAGTTTCTGTAATCGTTCTTAACATTTCCGACTAATTTATTGTAAATTTAACCAAAAATAGTACTGCATGACAGTCGAATTTGTTATTTATTTTGTTTGGTACAAAGCCGTTTTATAGAACATACTTCTCGCAAAAATTAAGGTTTTATTAACCTCTTTAAATAAATATTTTTATCATCCTTCTTGTGATGCACGACTGAAAAATGTTTTAACAATTTACAAGCTTTTACATACGTTTTAATTGTCAAGTTGGCAACTCGTAACACGTAAAGATCTACTGAATAAATTTATCTGAAAGACAAAACGTAGCTGGTTCAGACCACTGAGAGGGTTATGTGTTACAATGATTACCATAAGAAAATTACGTAAATATTCAATAGCGAGGTGGCGCAGCGTTAACAATTGTACCCGCATTCGGGAGAATTCGGGTTCAGTCCCTTTGGACATCCTGATTTAGATTTTCCACGGCTTCCCGAAATCGCTCCAACACTGTTAAAATTTTCCGTAAATCCACGGAAATATTTACAGAAAAGTACTATAACTATACGGAAGTGCATTTCGTAATTTTTTGTTTACGGAACTTTGTCCGTATTGCCAGTTTACGGACGTTTGACCGTAAATTTTTATAAATTCGTGGAAATATATTTTTCTACAATTTTAAAGAATATTTTATTGTGTTTCTTTAAAAATTGTTGGTATTAACGAACAAAAGTTGTCTCTTATAAAGTTGGTCTCTTACCACTGCACGGAACTCGCTTAGAGAATATCGTTCACTGTGGTATAATGGTTAGAGTGTCTGCCTGGGAATCGTAAGGTCGTGCGTTTGAATCACGGCAAATAAGGGAAATTTTTCAGTGTACTAAATGGTACGTAAAGATCTCGAGAGAACATAACAATCGAGAGTATTTTGTATTTCTCGAAAAAGGTGTGCCAGCAATTTAAAGAGATTATTTATTTTTTTAGAGGAAAACGGATTGTCCGTAAATTTACGGAGGATTTCGTTACCAAACAAAACTGAGTGGCCGTTAATTTACGAAGATTTCTGGATAATTTTTTGCCTGTACTTTTCCGTAATTTCACGGAAATTTTGCAGCTAAAATGGTTCCTTAACAAAGGCCATGGTCGACTCCTCTCCCATTGCTGTCATAAAATCAAGTTGAGTTTCATTGTCTCTAATGACCTCGCTGTCGACGAGACGCAAAGCCCACTTTCCTTACCTCATTAGTTGTAAATATATAAAGATTCTTTCCGTTTCGTACGACAACATTTACAGCAACATCGGAAATATGTCTAACCAACTAGGCGTGTTTCTACAAATTACAGATCGTTCCTGTGATTTCATATTCCCGTACTTCAAAAAATTTATGCTACTGTTACTATTATCGTGCAGTAGACGAACGGTTGTAACAATGCATTTGTTGTCAATATAAACCGAATAAATATAGAGCTGTACTGTTAGTATTTTAAAAGTAAAACTGCAAGATAAAGAAAGAACATGTGCTGGTAATTTGTGGACAGTGCAAGGAAATGTATTGCATCATCTTCCTCCAAATAAAATACTCGTATCTGATTGATTGATCAATCCCATGTTCGTACTCTAAGTTATACATTTTAATGTTGTTACCGAAATTGCCACGTCATTGCCAATAGAGCGGTACAATATTGACTGTCGCGGCGAAGTTAACTGTTGTAGTAAAAGTTATAAGTTACTCATCTACTAAATACAATCATAGTATTGTTTTTACATACATTTTTTTGGCAGTAATCAAATGTCAATATCTGTGTAGTGTCTACTAGAAGTGGTATTTTCTGAAACGATTATCATATATCATCTCTTTTCCTTAAAGTGCATTAGCAACATTTTACTTCTGAAAATGTTCTGACGTGAGAATTTAGGCGTGAACAGACGCTTCAGAAGGTTTTAACCGCACACTGCAACCTACACGTAATTTTTGTTACAGGGAATACCATAATTGTCAACGTAAAACGTTCCTGTAGACCGTTCAGTTATCTATCAAGTATTAATCTAGTCTCATTTCAAGTAATAAAATCCTTTAGTAAGTCCGAAAGCAGCAGGTACTGAGTTATTTTTATAGCAATGGTGTTAAATCTGTCGATGAAAGGTAAATCACACCTATACGAAGTCAACAGCAATTCAAAATAGAAAGAAGAGTCCGCGGCGGGCGAATAGGTCAGACAACTCGCCTCGCACCAAGTCGATACGTGTTCGATCCCCGGCGGGATCGAACCCTGGATGCTCGCATGTGGGATTCGTGTCGTACGATGTTGCTGGATAGCAGGTTTTCTCGAGGATCTCCCATGTCCCAGCAGTACTCATTCCTGCGTCTCTCCATTGTAGGGTTACATGTAATGTCATCCGGTCGTAAATCTTAAGTTTGGGGTGTGATACTCTGGCTCTAGGATACTGTTAAATCATTTTTTGTACTTTTACAAAGACATTCTTTGTAAATCCAGTTTCTAAAGAAATTCCTCTTAAAATCTAAAAGATTTTAATTGTAAAAAAAATACAAAGTATATGTTTGTAACATTACGAGGGATAGCCTTGTGGCTGTACTTGCAACAAGGTAATAATTAAATTTTAAGTACTCGTTTGGTTTCTAACTCATATGTTTATAAACTATTAAATAAATATTAGAAATTATTTTTAAATTAAAAAGAAAGTTTCAAGGAGGCGTTCGAATCCGAACCTGCATCTCCGCGCATAGAAGCTATGCATCTTTCCTCTAGACCACCCTGACTTCGATGCTGTTTTTTTAGTTTATTTATATACTATGTACTGTAATGACTGTGATAATCTTCATTTTTTATTTTATAGTATGCACTCATGATTGAAAATTCACTTTATTCCAGGAAATTGCGCTACAAAATACGTTATTTTTGTATAACTACGTAATTTCCGCGAAACCGTGATTTTGGTAGACTTAAAGTTTTCCTTGTGTTTTTTATACAAAGAAATTCCTTGTAAATTTATTAACAAATCATTTTACAAGGGAATTTTTTTTTACATTTACTAAAGTAGCTTTTGTGAAACTACAAAGAAATGCCTTGTCATTACAAAAAAAAAAAAAAATCAGGGCAGGAATTGTCGGTATAAGTACTAGGAATTTCTTTGCAGTATTACAAACATTACCTTTGCACCCTTACAAACGAATGATTTTAAAAAGAAAATCGTTGTAATTTTTACAAATTTTTTTAGACCGAATACCATAGGCCTATTAGTTAAAATAAAAATAACAGACTGGCCATGGTTGTAAACGTAACCGTAGTGCTCCAAGTTATATAGTAATAATAATAATAATAATAATAACTTTTTTTCTTAAAGCCGGTTGCCTACTAGTTGTTGGAACTGCGTTGCAGCGTATAAAAAATAACCCTTTTTTTAATGAGGTTAATAAACGTATGCCGATATGTTTACCTACTAAAACGAACCACACTTTGAGGTGCGACAGTTGAAAGACGACCGTTGTTGAGTACAAATGTTGGAGGGATTCTTAACAGAGTTAAATAATTAATAACGTGCGTGGTGCTGCGGCCTAGTACAAGAACGGTGACGTATCATTATACGCAAAACTGCTTAACGTATTCACAATCTCTTAACATATTGTTACAAGTTTGGAGAACACACAAACTTTTCATGTGGGCAATTCCCATGAGTTCTTTTGGAATAGAGGTCTTATAATTATAAATAAAAGAGTTAAATTAAATACTGGATTTAATAGCTCACAAAGCTATGAAATACACAAAACAGTAATCAACTATAACTCTCAAAACACAATTAATTACGCACACAATTACTACTGTGTCACAGACATGTTAATTAACTCTTACAATTAAAGCACAAGAATATTTACCATTAATCAATTTAAGACTACAAATCACAATAAAAGTTCAGTCATATATCCACTCAACAGTCTCTCTAATAATGACAATGTACAACCTTAACAGTCCTAAGGGAGGATGGCCTACCATGCACAGTGCAGCACCCAGAGTGCACCACTGTCTTCACTTTTGAGGTCTCCGGTTCGACTCCCGTCGCACACCTCCTTCACCTGTCGACCCGCAGCAGAAGCCCTCTTGTCTCACCCAGTACTGCTCCGAAGGTATGTGCCTGTAGCCTCGCAGTAGACTCCGACGTCACCAAGACGTCTTCCTGACATCACCAAGATGTCCTCACCAGCCTCTCTGCACAAGCTTAGCACCTCCTCCGAGCAGGACCAATAGCGAACTCTCGAAGCACTTCTT
>PNEQ01011013.1:0-12087 GCA_003012365.1 Medauroidea extradentata | reverse complement strand
CAATGCCTTGTATCGATTCCTTCCCTGTCACACACACATACATACAATGTATAACTGTCAGAACTTTAATGGGTCGAATGCAACTCTTACTTGTAAAATGATTTGCAATAATGTTCAAATTAGTAAATGAGCAAAATAATGTCGTTTGTCAAGATTGTAATATCAGAATGTCAAAATATATACTTTGTCTTCTATGGTTAAAAGGAATAATAGATTTGATTTTTTTGTGTTTCAAGACCTGTACAGTTTGCTTACCTGCTATGCGCATTATGCTTAATGAAAATTGTTTTAACATGTTTAAACTTCCGGATCTACACACACTTAATCAATCTTTTTATTTTAAGTATGTTACGGGACATTTAGGACAAGCTACCTTGTGATTCTACTTTGCTGCTCTTGGTTTATGCTTACTGAATTGTTAATTGAATGGAAGTACTACAACTCTGCAGTTTTAGTCTCAACTCCAGCTTTGTTTATAACTATTGCGCTTAGTTCAGTGCAAGCTGGCTGACTTTTTCTACGGATAGGGAGCTGGACCATCGCACAACACCCAACTTGTAGGACCAGGATTTGTTATCAGCGTTCTCTCCCCCAGGAAGATTGGCTTCACAGCGGCTGAGAATTCTTCCTACGCTACAATGATAATGATGGGAAAGGAATTACTATGGGATAGCAGATGACTCTTGCTCTACTCAAACCAGCTTCTTTAGCGTAGCCGGTTAGGCGCCGGTGCGAGAAGTCCCGGGTTCGAATCCTGACTCTCCCATGGGTGTTGTATTGTCCCTTAACGTCTCTTCACATTCGTCGATTCGTGAGACCTTGTTATAGGGCAGTAAAAGCCCTCTCACCTCACCTTGAGCTACTCAATCCACCCATCGGCTCGTACGGATAAGCAAGGGGAAGGGAGTACCAGGTGGCAGAAGAAGCGGTATCAGCTGTTGACAGTCCGCTAGATGAGGAATGTTACTGTTAGAACCCACGTACCAAGTGTTTCGTCGTCAGGTGTGGGACTAGGAGCCTGAGCGAGTCAGTAGTGCCCCTGGGGGCACGGCCCACGGAAATGGAGCGAGCTGGCCTTGGACTGCCCCAATGTGGGTACGTCGCTAAACTTGTCTGTGACCACTGTCCAGCAGTGAGTCCCTCCTGTTTTGTTACCGTCACCACCTCCCTGTCCCTCCTGACAAGATGGCCTTGAAGACGAGAGGTGTGCCCGACAACTGACCCAGACATCAGTTCTTACCTTATTATCACAAACGGACGTAGCTGAGCTAAACGGAGGCAACTCACAGTTTCTCTGGAACTCAAATATTCTACATCATAGTTTACTGTGTGAATATAAACCTTGTATAAACCGCTTTATTTAGGCTCTGTTTTTGTTAAGATATAATGATAAGTACGTGTTCTTGACGTACTTGCTACCTTCCTCTTCTAGGTGGTATGAATATCTGGGAAAAAATTATTTATAAATTGGTTTCCTATTGCATAATTTAATCCAAATTTCACAAAATCATTTGTATATACATTTCCAAGTTTGTTAACGGTGCCTCTTAACCGTAACGTCATCCCGGCACCTGATGAGCAAGGGAAGAGAACTCTTCCAAAAAGAGGTGGATTGTGAATTCTGAAGTTCCTGCACGGAGTTTTACATCACCTTTGCTGGAAAATTTGCTTTCACCGTTTCTTAATTGCTTTTGCCTGTACAAATCACACTTGGTGCACTTATCTGTTTTCGTTGGTTAGTTATGTTGGAGGCCGTGGTCATCTCCACATGTTCCAACAGTAATGACGGTTCAAATGGATCGGCAGAAAGGAGATTCTAAAACGCATTTTTTTCGTGGCAAAAACCTTGCTAATCCAAATAACAAATTAAATTTGAGTAAAATTACACCCAGTTAATTTTATCATTGTCCGTATGTAAGGACAGGGACAAGCTAGAATCCAAAGTCGTCTATCACAATTACAAATCAGTTGGAAAAGGAAAAATTCGTGTTCGGCATGTCATAATTACACTGCCCTATGTATAGTCAAGCCCGTCAATTCACCCATTGTATGATGTTACAGAGAGTAGTAATAAATGTAGCAAATCGTCGAGGCTTGAGTATGTATAGGAGAGTGGATTATAGTATGCAGGTAATTGAACTCGCAAAATATTCCTAATCCGCGAATTTTTTCAGTCCATACCAAAAACCCAAATTTTTTTTCACTATTTTCTATTAAACTTAAGTATTTTTTTCGGGTCTCATCGACAATGTGTCAAGAAATCACTTTAGAAGTCGTGTAGCTGACTGGTTTTGTGATTGCGATAAAGCTTCTTTGAGCCACCTTAAAAAGTTTATGAGAACTGTTAAGCAGTAACAAATATTTTAAGATAAGTAAGTATTCATTGCGCAACACATTAAAAATTAATTGAAAAGTCCTCTCCTAAGAAATACCTCAACTGATAACGAAAATGAAGTAATTTGACATATACTAAAATATCCATATAATTTCCATATAATCTGCCTATAAAAGAGGGCGAGGTGATATTAATCATAAATAAGCATTTCTGACCACTTCTAGCTAAATCAGTTCGAACATGTGGTCAGTAAATTAGTCGTGCGCTAAATAGTTTATGGTTTTGTAAACCATGTGTAATTAGCAAGACCGCTCAATAAATCTGTGTTAGCTAAATTTTAATCGTGCTGTTTTCGAGGACTTGTGACGACCTGGTCCACGCTTCATACGGAACAAGTCTGCCTCGTCACGTCAACATTCCTTCATAAAAGGGAAACAGACATAGTCCTTGTAGTGATTCATATCATCACTTAAGCCTTATGCGGAACGCAGCAGACACTGCTCCATCCCACGTTACTGATTGTTGTCTGAGGCCAAGCCAGCTGTTAATCATTAGTCGTTCATTACAACGATAGACTCAGTAACAGTTATGTCGTCTCAATTCAGTTTTGGTAACACAGGGCAGTAAATCTGTTAGTGACTAAAAAAATACTGTGTTTTTTTCAGGGGTATGAAGATCCAAGACTAAAACTAGCTGGTTTTGCAGAGAATATGAAATTTTGTGATTTCAGTGATCCGAATTCTGGAATCCACTGTGCTATGCATACTCTTGTCTCCTTTGTTCGTTCGTTGTTTGTTGTTCCAGTGAGTGGCAGCTAATGAACAAATCTTCGGAGCTTGAGTATAACCAGGATAGCGGATTTCATCATTCCGATCACTGAATTCGCAAAATATTCCTTTCTCTTACTCGACTGATAGACTATGCATAATTTCTCAAATTCATTGTTATTTGACTTTTAGAAACTAACATGTTGCGATTATTTTTTTACTACGCCGTTTCCATTTTATTTGAAAGTTTCCGCCTCAGGGGGATGCCTGGAGCTGTAAGGCGTGGGTGGGCGTGTCACATTACACAGAAAAAGAGAATGTAGCGTTTATACTGTTGTAATTACTCGGAATAAATAAAGTGATTCTTGATTGGTTACTGTCACAAAACAATAACTATTTCTTTAATAATATTTAGCAGAAAAATATATACGCATATGTATCCTATTCCAAGTATTTTCAGAGTAATTCGAAACATGCCGATTGGTATGCATAAGTATCTACGTTATTTTTTTTTCAGACAGTACGTTTTTGTGTTCGAGCTCAGACAGATGCATGTACTGTAAGCTACACCAGTCAAGCAATTCGGCAATTGTGCAGTTCCGTAGAAGTGCAACTACCGATTTTAGTTTAACCCATGTGTGTATGACATTTTCAGCTCCATATAACGTAAGGAAACTCTGAATGTGACGATAACTCCTGTAAATCCTCCTACATAATCTTTATCTCGGCATCTTCACTGTTATTGCGAGGGTTAAGACTATCACTTTGAATTCTGGGAACGTATTTTACGACTTGACCACTTCTTGTTATGTAAGATTAGCACTTTGAATGTTGGGAACGTATATTACGATCTGACCACTTCTTTTTTATGTACGCCATAGCGAACGATAGTTCTCATGTTGCAGAAAATCCCCAAAAGATAACCCAATGGTTTCATTGTGGAGTTTCTACAATGGCAGCATTCGCTCGTAGTGGCAAATGTCCACAAAAAATGGTTCAGTTTATAATATTAACGCATTGCCGGAATTCTTCAAAGATAACGTATGTTACATGTTCGAGCGGTGTCATATCATACTAAATCTTGTACATTACTGTACACATTTGAAGCAAAATCAAGTAGGTACCTGTAACCATTGTGAAGGAAAGAGAAGATGTCGCAAACACTTGACGAAATATTTCTCAATGGTTAAAAATTTCCCTAGGCATGGCATTTCGTTAGAGCAGTGGCTACACTGAAAAAAAAAACTTCTTAGTCACCACAAAATAGTTTGTCATAATGGGCCTTACCAAATTTTTTTGTAGTGACCACAAACCATTTTTACTGTCCCCAGTAAAGTTTTGCAGTCACTACAAAAAAACACATTTTGTAACCACTACAAAATAGTTTCGTGAGGTCCATATTGACAAAATATTTTGTACACTCTAAAAATAGTTTGTAATTTTACCACACGGGCGTATAGGAGCACTTGGAAAGTAGGTATGGTAGAATTGTGTCCCAGACATACACGGTATCAATCCTAAACTTGTTTATAAAACAGTTAAATGTACACTATAGTTACCAGACTTGTGTTGTAACAAGTGTAAAAGTTTGCATATTTACAAGGCGGAAGTATGATAACTGTACCATTCTGCGTTTAGGTTTATTACTTCCTAAACATTTGAGGAAGTTTTTTTACAGTGTTGCCACCACAAACCCGGTTTTTCTGTGTAGAGCGCTAACCTCCGACCAACACAACCGAGTTCGATTTCCAGAGGTGTCGGTCCCAATTTTTCGCGTGGGAGAAGCTAGGCGTCCCCTTTAGTAGATTTGTATTCACGGAGCTCTTAAGTTTCTCAATTCCTTCTCATTCCATCCCTACTCCATTCTAAAGGTCTCATTTCATATTATCCTTCACAGTTTCGCACTGTGCTGACCCTGGGCAGGACTTAGAGTAGCATTGGTTGAAACTCCTACTTCGAAAAAGATCCGGAGAGTTTCTGGGAGTGGAAAGTCCGAGTTCATCTTGGGCGGCTTGGTAAGACCCGAGAAAGCAGGGTAGTAATGCCCTTCACTGTGAACTAACTTCCTAAAACGGATAGGAAGTAATTAACCTGAACGCAGTATACAACAGTTACTGCAAGTCCGTCTTTTACAAAGTTTTACACTTGTTACAATACAAGTGTGGTAACTTTAGTAAACATTTGACTGTTTTTTAAAATAGTTTAGGAGCGCTAGCGTGGATGTCTAGAAAACAATTCTACCATACCTTACTTTCTCGGCGCTCCTATACGCATGTGTGGAAAATTTACAAACTATTTTTAGAGTGTAGTCGGAAAGGCAGCAGCCGCCATTGAGAAAGCGGGAAGACTAAAAGCCTTCGGTGGACTAGGAAGGAACGTTGGCCTGGTCCACCTATTGTTAGGACTCGTCACGATGCAGAGTTTGGATAGACCTCGACCTCATCATGGCGGTCCTCAGTAGCTCACTCAACTTTCGACTGATGACATGCAAGATGACAACCACGCTCACCCACAGCTATAAGAGAGAGAGAGAGAGTAATCTCTTTCTCGCGAGAGTATTCAACTACCCTCGTCGGTATAAAGCTTGTTGCGAATGGTTGTGACCACGAGATCAGCCGCAGAAGGGCTGCCTCGCCCAACAAACGCAATAGGAAACTTCGGGTGAGTTCCTGAGATAGATTATTCTCGCCTATCTTTTGATATTTTCTCAAACTGTTGGTTTAACCCAGGATATCACCACAGCCATAGCAATAAATAAATCCATGGATTTGTGATGAAAAAAAAACTTTTTACCGATTTGTTTCAGTGCATCACGTGCACATCTGAAGCTCTGCTTCACAGTTATTGGCAGCGTGCATTTGAGTTCCTTTGTGCAGAGACGTCAAGCGTTTGACTGTGCCAATAAAACAAGTGATATAGCAACACAACACGTCTGTGATTCGCTGGTAGAACACCAAGAGTGAGAGGTCAAGCATGCAATCTCTGACAA
Organism: Medauroidea extradentata; assembly: GCA_003012365.1. Classification (NCBI taxonomy): domain Eukaryota; kingdom Metazoa; phylum Arthropoda; class Insecta; order Phasmatodea; family Phasmatidae; genus Medauroidea; species Medauroidea extradentata. The sequence continues at coordinate 5,996 of PNEQ01011013.1, read as the reverse complement.
TGAGGCAGAGCTGCAGGTAAGTCACTGATACGAGCTGGTGCACAATGTTTTTCATCAAATTTCAGTGGCTCTAGCTGCAGGGTGGCCCAAAAGTCCCGCAACATAGGAAGAACAACTTACACTATATGTGAGTGAAGTAAACCATACAATGTGCTCAATATGACTGTTTGAAACAGTAAAACACAGCTGTAGGCGATCATGCATGTTCCACAGAGCAGGATAACATCTACTCGTTCTTCAATAGTCAGCATGGTTCACCTGCAACGTGAAGAACACAACTTCCTATGATACGGGTATTTTGGGCCCATCCTGTATAAATAGAAACCTTAGAAATTTGGTGTTTTTCTTTCCATAAAACAATTATACTTATAATTGTAATACACATGCAGTCTACGTTTTGGTAGATGATAAAGATTAAGGCATGTGTTCTTAAATAGATATTTTGAAAGATTTTTGTTTAACAGATGACTACATATTAGCTTGGTGTGTACCTAATAATTGACAAACAGATCCCTGTTTCTACAATAATTCGCATCGGAGACGGGAATAGTAACCACCGCACAATGGAGGTCAGATCAATACAAGGCAATTAAAGTAATCACGTTTCGTGAGTTGGCTCGTCATTTTCTGGTATACATAACAAATGTTTCGTCTCACTTGATGATAGTTAGCTAATATATGAAACCGAAAATGCGTTGTGTATAACACAATATTGTTTCCAGAATCGAATATAAATATATAAAAATAAAAAATTAAATTACATTTCAAAACAATTATAATTTTGTGTGACTTTCACAATTGGCCCGTTCACTTTATTGGCAGATTCTGTAGGGTCCTGAGCCAATAGTAATAAAAGGTAGTTAAGGCCAGACTCAATAATATGTAGGGACTCCTGCTTTTCACGAAAAGAATTTTGGCTGACTTTGTTTCCGTGCCTTACGTGCACATCTGCAGTTCTGCATCGTGGCTAGTGACTGGATATTTTAACTGTCGCGAGTCTTGAGATTCTACCGGCAAATCACAGACGTATGTTGTTGCGAGAACGTTATTGCAATTGGCGCAGTCATATGAGATACGACTCTTCACATGCTTCCAATAATCATGAAGCAGAATTGCAGATGCGTACGTAAGGCACTGCAACAAAGTGGGGCAAAATTCTTCACGCGAAAAATAGGGGTCCCTATACATATGGCATCACTATGTCATCGAGCAACCACTGAACACTTGTTGTCTTCTTGAGCACACAGATTTTCATAAAGTCTAGCCTTCAGGTCAGCGAACCCGCAAAATTGTCCGATATTCAGCTGTAAAGAATAAGTGGTATGAGTTAGACTTGCTAACAAATTAATTTACAAAATTCCCGTGTTCCTACAAGGTAGAATGATATGAGTTTTCCTACGGACGGCGCCTACCCAGATATATTCTGTTTGTTGGGGTCTCGGAATATAGGGGGTATTAAGTACCATTCTAAAATGCTCTTCTAGTGCCGCATCGCTCTTACGTGCAAAGCGCTTAAGAACATATAAATACATGGCTGTTATTTTACTTGTGGAAAGTTTGAACCACAGTACAGTGAAGATTTCTCAAATAATTTTGCATGTACATGAGCAGTAGATTTTTATGTACAGACGTACAAAAGGGCCATTTTAGCCGTGTTAGATAGCTTGCCAATAGTGATTCCAGTTAGCATGATGTATCTTCCTTGCGTAGATAGGAACATTGTGGCCACAATAATTGACAACATAGCTCAACGGCAATGGGGAAACCACACCCAGACGTGCTGACGTTAATACAAGAAGGCGGGAACTAGCTCTGCATTCCTTGCCTGCGACGGGAAGAGAGAAAGTTATGTTTCACTTTCTACAGCTTGCCTCGTAGTAAACGTAGACTTCCCCGTATTCAACCGTGTGCTATAAGCACTTGCTGTTTAGGGACAACCCTTAATAGCGGCCTTTATTTCTTCCATTAGACGGCGTCGCTAAGTTTCTGATCTGATTGAGAAATTAGACTGTTGCGACACACTGACAATGGAGTCTTACTCAGGTCAACAATATTAAGTGGGTAATCATCCCATTACAGGAGACAGCATCGTCATTTGCTTTCTCTAACCACACGATTTCACATTTAAGGCGCTCGCGTTATAAAAAATAATCTTCCTTACCACACTTACTTCAAAGCATACTTTGAACCCTGTACCCTTTTTAGTTCTGCCAGAAGTCGGGTGATTTTTAAACAGTAGTATGTTTATATGCATAAGCAGAGAGTGTCGTGTGCGGTCAATAGTCTCATAACATTACGTATTTAAGAACTAACCATAATAATAATAGTCATTTATATGTTTTAATTTGTTCTTATGTGATTTGATACATATTAATTCTGTGTACGCAAATCATGGAATGATAGTGCCAATGCTACCCATACTTCATTGTGTCGGACATATATATATATATATATATATATACACACACACACAATGCTTCTCTCGCTCCAAGACCAAGTATTATTTAAAGAATGTTATGTCATGTAAACATGTAAACATAGAATTATGTCAGGCCTGCTCAGGATTTTAATGTGGACCCAAAATATTCAGGATTCAGGCCAGAACAACAGTAGTGGTAAGATAATAAAATGTGTCTTTGGAGCGCAAGAAGGGACTAAGTACAGTGCTGTGTTGCCAGATTTTGCATTAAAAATATCATCGTACAACATTTTGCCACAAACATTTTCGTCTCCAATTTAACGCAGGATTCGCGTGGTGAGCTTAATATGTTTTTTTTTTGGGACACCTGTAAATAGTTTATATATAATACATATATGGACATCCTGTATATATGTTTGTGTATGTATGTACAGCGTATTCATAAACAGACTCATAATAAGCACACCATGCAAATTTTGGGCTAAACTGAAGAGGAAAATGTAAGTGGCAAAGTGTTGTACGACATTTTACGTGCACAATGTGGCAACACTGCACGGAGAAAGTCTCTTCTTGCGTCTCACGTCGAGGTATTATTTTATGCATGTTAAGACAAGTAAACCTGGAATCATTTTTTGACAGATCAGGATTACAATCTGCACCTGTAGTATGCAGGCCAGAACAGTAGTTGTATGTAAGATAAGTCAGATATCTGCGGAGCGCAAGAGCGGGATAGCTACAGCACTATACATGCACGTTGTGCACGTAAAATGGCATCGTTCAATGTTTTGCTAACATTGATTTGAGTGATGATTTGCGTGCGTGTGTTTGTGTGTACGTGTGTTTAAAGTTATTGAAACTGTCCCTTGTTCAGGCAGACTAAAATTGCGAAAGAACCTGCTGTAAAACAGATGAACAGCGGAAACAGATATTCGAGAATATTTTGTACCAGCTTGTTTCAAGGCTTCATATGCACATCTGCAGTTCTGGTTCGTAATAATTGATTGGACGTTTTAACTCTCAACGTCTTGGGTTTATTTCCGCAAATCACAGTAACTTTGCTCTCATTGGCTCAGACAAATCAGCGATGCTTCTGAGCAAAGATAAACTGCCAATAACAGTGAAGCACAGCTGCTGGTGTCTACTTACGGCCATGTTCTTTTGTTTCTACCTTAATTATTCTATATTATTTTCTTACGTCTAAACGAAAGTAAATATTAAGAAAATATGGTTGGCAGTTTTGTTAAAAAAAACCGTCTTCTCTATGTCGACAATGTTTTTAAGTCAGTAAATACTATGGTTTTAACTAGTTTAATCAATGAAATTCTGGTTAATTGACTTTTTAGTCGAAACTGTATAATTTCTTGTTTCGAAAAATTTAGTTATCTTAGCAAAAACCGTTTTAAAAAAACTTCCAAACAGATTTTTAATATTTGCTTTCGTTTAGGCTTTAGAAAATAAGTATTGCAAAATCAATAGAAACAAGACCAATTCCAACAATGTTTTGTATTTTTGAAAAACTTATGAAGTTTAAAAAAATGTTTGCTACTTTTAGGAAAAATTACGTAATACTAATATTTTTTTTTTTTTTTTTTTTTTTTGTTTTGTTGGAATTTTTAAATGTGCATTTCAAAATTCAGCATAATTTATTTAATGCAAAAATATTTTACTTTTTGTTTTAATATATGTCAAATCATAGCCTACAGCATTGTTGTGCAATGTGAATTTTTTCGGTTTGGTACGTCAGTAGGTTTTAGTGGCGTACATAAAACCGTAAAGTGCAAATTTTGATGTTTACGACTCATTATGCATAAACTATGAGAGATACGAAAGTTTCATAAGAGGAAGGTTTAATCTCAATGTATGTCCAAAATAAGAAAAAAAATTCTGGTACAAATATAAAGATAAACAAGACGTTGAAAACTGAGATAAACTGCGCCCTTAAGACAACGAAACAAGTCACCACGAATAATTTGTTCTATGCATGAATGTTGTTGGTGAGTTTTTTTACCCGTACTTAAATTTGCCGGAGGAATCCACTAACAGCTCTCTCTCCTCGCCTTGTTTGAAGTTGCGGGCTGGTGTCCTTCAAGGCCCCTGACATTTGAGGTGCCCAGTGTGATGATTAGTCTTAGCGGCTATGCGAGGGGAGGAGGAGTAGGGGAAGGCAGGTAGGTTACGGCAGCAGGTCTTCTGCCCGCTAACTTAACGGCGACCTCGTCACTAAGCCCTGCAGCGAGCTACTTTCTCCTCAGGAAGACCTGCCTACCTTCCTCCGTTATGTGAGACAGCCTCCGGCAAGCACATGGCTCTGCCGGCCTTCACAGTCATCTCGGCTGAATTCCCGCACCTCTACAGCGCGCTCTCCTAACAAGGCGATCTGGATTCCAGTCAGAGATTGTCTTTAGAACTGGTGAGGATGGCACGATGTGAGTATGGAGCAGCGCCGGAATTGTTAGGGAGGAAGAAACGGGAGATCCTTGAGGAAACCCGCCGACCAACGTCATCGTCCGGGGCAAGATTCCCACATGCGAAAATCCGCGGCCCGACCCTACCGGAATTCGAACCCGGATCGTCTTATTGGGGGGGGGGGGGTAGTAGTCTGACAACTCGACCACCGCGGCCATCACCTGGGCTCGATTCCTGGCGAGGTTCATCCGGATTTCCGCATGTCGGAATCGTGCCGAAAGTGTCGGCGTTTTTTCAGGCACCATGCCTCATATCCAGGAACTTGGAATATTCGCTTTTTCATTTCAAGAAACTGTTAGTTCGTGCCACTTATTCAATTAGCGGTTGACCTATTTTGGCAACCTGAAGGGCCTCTGAACCAGTAACAAAGAAGCAGCTGAACGCAGGCCCAATCATGGTGTGTTACTGTGTCAGCTAGTAACCAATAAGTAGGGACTGCTGATCTTCGTGTAAAGAGTATTGCCCCAGTTTGTTTCAGTGCTTTACGTGCACACCTGTATTTCTGCTTCGTGGTTACTGGGCGGCGTGACTTTATGAAGAGGATACTCACATTTCACTGAGCCAATCACAGCAAGGTTAGTGAAACATTACACGTCTGTGATTAACGGGTAGAAGCCCACGACTCGTGAGAGTTCGTCCAATCACTGACCTTGAAACAGAGCTGCAGATGTACAAGTAAGGCGCTGCAACAAGCTGGGGCAAAACTCTTTCCGCTGAAATCAGAAGTCTCTACGCAGAAAAAACTATATTGTGGTGGCTACAAAATATTTTGTCAATATAAACCTCACGAAATAGTTTTGTAGTGGTTAAAAAATATTTTTTGTAGTCACTGCAAAACTTAATTGGAAATAACAAAAATTTTTTGTTGTTACCACTAAAACGTTTGGTAAGGTCCATAATGACTCGTGTTCTTGAACCCTGTGTGTCTACCTGATGACGGGAACAGATTCCAGTTCCCGAAACGTCGTTCATACTGACTGTTTGGAAAACTACTGTGTTTTATTTCGTCTCATCGTTTGTGTTGTTTGTTGTTTTTTCTGTTTGTGTCCGACATCTTTGTGTTTTGTTTAGTCTCATCGTTGTGTCGTTTGCTGTAATTCTGTTTGTGTTT
>PNEQ01011012.1:0-12126 GCA_003012365.1 Medauroidea extradentata | reverse complement strand
AAAGGAAAGAAAATAGTTCTGATTTGTATGAATTATATTAGGACAGCATTCTCATTAAAATAAATTAAACGAAAGCTATTTTAGTCCCGAAACTTTATTAAATAGGTACTAAACACATACTTGCTACATATACATTATGAATTCCTTACATTACATTGGCTTTCATTACATGCCCGAGGCCCTTGAACAGCCTTAAGGCGGCCGTCTGGATGGTGCTCGAACTGTGTGCAGCGTGTTCCGAGTAACTTTTTTTTTCTCAGATACCAGTGAACGTGTACATATTTACGACAAGAAAACACACTTCAGACTACTTGTAAATATGACTTTTTTGTCTTCACACACATTGAAAGCATTAATTTAAAGCCCTCAAACTTTGCTACAATTAGCTTTTTTCCAGACGGTTGTTTCTCAAGATATTATGTATACTACCGCATTCGTTCTTAATTGAGGTCTAAAACCACATTAGAATTTGCTACAGTGACGGTTTCAATAAAATGTCACGGTCATCGCTTTAAAGCATTATTTACAACGATCCGTCGCGTCCGTCCGTCCGTCACCCGTCCGTCGATCACGTGACTTTTAGCCAATCAGGTGTCTGGAATAATTCTATCCGTCCGTCCGTCGAAAGCTTGCCAAGCTTTAACTTTTGACGGAGGGACGGGTGAAATTACAGCCGTCTAAAGATGGCGACGATCGTTTTAACAGTTTATTTTAATAAGAAGGCTGTGAATTTTTTTAATATTTATTATATGACGCTATAAATTATATTTTATAATACGATAGTGATAGTTTTGGCATCCGGGAAGAATTAAAACACCAACAGAAATTATTTTTTTACATAATGCTTACTCACATTACACCACAAGTAATTTAATTAGTAAATACTTACACTCGTTAAATTTCTTTGTGACGAAGAACAGTGTTTGCAATTATAAGTAGCTATAGATTGAGTAAAAATCTGTAAACGTAAATGATATATTTAAGGGATTTTTTTTATATTCCACAGAAGTTTTCTGTTTGTACATTGGTAGCATTGAAAATTAAAGGATTAACGACGGACGGATGACAGATTTTTGTAAATCGCTAGCATTTCTGACGGACGGAACAGGCCAAAAAACTGGCGGACGGACGGATGACGGGCGGACGCGACGGATCGTTGTAAATCCCCCTTAAGTCCCACAGTAAAAACCGTTACAGCGGGAACACGGCGCGTGTTTACGACTTCGGGCGTAGAGGTGATATTACAATACAAGTGCCGTCCGGGGTAGTTCTTAGTGCCTCATAAATTTTAGCCTCGCAAAGTTAGCCTGGTTAAAGTAAAATATCAACATGCGTCGTTTAAATGTATAAGTGAAGTTTCGATGAGTTCAAAAAGTAACCAGGGTTAACACGATCTAATTCTCAATCGAGTAATGGTTAACTCTTGCTCAAAGGCCGGGTAAACTGCTGTTTCAAAGGCCCGGTAAAATGTAAACATTAGATTTAATAAAGCCACAGTGAAGCAATGTGTTCAAACATTGAAGAAAGACACACGAGACAGGCCCTATCAGTTTGTGAAGAAGAGAAATAAGAATGCGGAGGTCGAGTTGGTCTTAAAGTGAAAACCGATTCAATAAAATACATCTGTGCTCCACTATACTTATCAATGTTTATGTGATTTTTTATCTGAACTTTGTTTTGATACTTAAAATAACGCATTGCAAAACTTTCTGCTTTCATCGCGTTTTATTACATTATAACAAATATTTTAAATTTTAATTTCCCCCAACTTATAAAATATTTCACAAGTTAAAAGCTTTAATTACAACCTAGCTAACCTCTGGTGACCGAGGAAACCTGGTCACAACTAAGTAAAGCTACTTAAATTGAACGTGGTCAGTTTTCGTTAATCCATCTACTAGTGCTTTACGTGTCCAGAACATTGCTTACAGCATGGTTAGAGCTGGTTATTTCTGGTGAAAATAATTATGCAAAGTTTTGTGTCAATGCATAACTCTCACATATGCTTCTCTGCTTCGTGGCTATTGGCAGTGTATTTGTGCAGAGGTGTCGCTCATTCGACTGCGCCAATAAGAATAAGGTTATTGTGACGCCATACGTCTGTGATATACGTGAAGATCCCCAAGACGTTGACAGTTAAAAACATCTAATCACTGACCATGTAGCAGAGCTGCAGATGTGCACATGCAGCATTGAAACAAAAGTCGCATAATTATGTTCACCAAAAAGCATCAGGTCTAAGTATGGAGTAGCAGTGAATTAAATAAAATATTTACAGTGAGTATTAGTATAAAATAGTTATACAATGAGAAGATTAAACTTTCTCATGAAGACGTAATTCGTATAGAGACCTGGAAACCTTCGTAAATTCGTTTGCAAAGACGTTAGATTTCAAAATCCCCTACACTTTCAATACTTTGCGACTGGGCCATTGATACCGAAACTCTTCCTTGATAAGTGTGAACCAATAGCAGCCCCACATGAAAACACTGACTCCCGCGCTACCTTGTCAGATGTATAACTGACCTCTCATTGAAGTATCAGCCAATATACAATCAGCTGAAGACAGGACTGTGAAGTCCAGCCTGCTGGTAGTCAAACCCGCGAAGTTTCCCGATCTCTAGATAGGCTAAATCCATTATTAGAGCCACGATTTTGTCGCGAAAAGATTTTTGCAACATTTTGTTTCAGTTTCTCGCGTGCACCTCGGCAGCTCTACTTCACAGCTATTGGCAGCGTGTCTTTGCTCAGACACGTCCCTCATTTGACTGCACCAATAACAATGAGGCTATTGTGACGCAATACGTCTGTGATTTGTGAGTAGAACATAAAGACAAGTGTCAGTTAAAACGTCCAATCACTGACCATGATACAGAGTTGCGGATGTGAACATAAGGCACGGAAACCGAATGTTGCAAAAATCTTTTCGCCATAAAATCGTGGCTCTATCCATTATTTTAACAGGTTGGGTTTTATTTAGTGGCGTAGCAAGGTCGGGTTCCAAGTTGTGCAATATTAACGCAGTTTCGGCATTAGGAATCCATGTGCTTCACGGTCATATACCCGGGGACAGGAATATTTCGCGATTTCAATGACTTGCACGTTAGAATCAACTATCCTATGCCAGATCTAGCCGTGACCGTAAATCCACTAGCTGCTACTCAGTGGAACAGCAGACAATGAACGAATGGACGGGGCTTGAGAATGCACGGATTCTAGCATGTAGGTCGTTGAACTCGCGACATTTTCCTGTCCCTACCTATATCCAATGAAGATGCTGGTGTAAAACTGAATAATTTGTTCCTTGCCTCTTGCACGGTACAAGTGGCGGCTCGTAGGTTATTGCCACGGAGGGCACAAGTTGCAGAGAACTGTGTATGGTTGTTGTGCGCTAGTTGACGCTACAGCCACTGACACACTGGTATGTAGGTGCCGCTTATTACTGACTGGTCACAACACTATAAGTAGCCAGTGGATATTTCATGGTCATTGGTATACGGCGGCGCGTTCACACGAGTGTACAGTTCTCGGCAAATTGTGCACTCCCTGGCAACAACCCACAAGCCGCCACTGCACGGTACTGACAGAAGAGTACACCTGCCTTTGTTAGCCTAATGATTCCACAGACAACTCAGGTTATAGTCATTGTTTAGAAGCGCCTGACTGCCTTGGAACATTCCACACTACGTCACTGTTTATACAAAATGTGCGAACTAGCGTTGCTTGAACTTCAAAACTAGGAATGGTGATTTACTGCGGGAAAACTTGACTGTTTGCTAGGCCGGTGGTTCCCTATTTGACTGAGCCAAAGATAATTGTTGTGCGTTACTATCAAACTTCTGTAATTTATCTGTGAACAGCTAAATTGTCCCACACAACCATCTGTCAATCTTACAAGGCGCGCGAATCGCTGCACTGGTATAGGCCGTTCGGAATAAAGTGAACACTAACTATTTAACCTTTGAAAAATACCACTAGCTGTTACTACATATAATTCAACATTACCGATAGTCACTTTACTGCTTGTATGGTTGGCAACGAAATAACATAACATAGTTCCGTGTTTATTCGTATTTAAATACAACAATACTGAAACAAAATCAACCGAGAGCGATATAGTTGTATTTTATATACTTAATAAACTTCTTTTTATGAAACTATATAGGTACTTATCAACTGAACAATTTATCTTACACGCACAAACATAAAGTGACGTGTCCCAGGAGGTTAGACTTTTCCCGTCGTTAGCTGTTACACGCGGAAAGATACGAATTGGCTGGAAAAATATCTTTAGCAGGGCTTTTTCGAGTGCTCACTTTATTCCGAACTGCCTATATGGAGAATGCGCTGGCAGAAGTTATTCTCGCTATTTTCCACCATCTCTACACATTACTTGACCATGGTCGCCACTTATATTGCGTTGCAACGTTGCCTGCTCGTACACTGAGATAAATAATTGTTTCATTATATTAAATATATTTGTTTGGGTGAATTTTGCTTCAGCTAAACAAGATTTTGTTGGCAAGACCAAGCATCGAGTCCTCCAAACAAATTTAAATATTTTCCTCGACCAAATTATTTATTTAAACGCACTTTGTTTGGGCCAAACATATATTTGGTTACTATAGGACGTAGAATAAATATTTTGTGTAATCAAACAACCCGTTACAACTTGTCAACAAAATAATATTGTTAGTTATAAGTGATGTACTTTGAACCAACAACTTTTTTTTTCGATGGACTGAATGATTTTGTTGGCGAAACTGTATCCATTTGGTTGACTTGCGGAAGGTGGCAGACTGGCGTGCGTGAGCGATAAGATGGCGAACACTGTAAACCTCAACTTTCAAAATATAAGCTTGTGCGACAAATAGGTCGTCTAAACTGTTAATCATCATAATAAAAGGATCTTAATTTTAGCTATAACAATTTCAAAGTGACTAATTCGATTGATCACAAATGAAAATGCTATAAAATTAAAAAAAAAAAAAACACCGCAGCTGCACGTCTCGCTCTTTTTGCAGTAGTGGACGGCGATCATTTAAATAATATTATTTGACATTGTTTACTTTCTCGCAGACGGAAGACAAACATGTTATAAAATACAGCAGTACAAGCATATTATAATATTATAATATTAACTATTCCTATACACTCCCATTGATACCGACGTACTCACAGCTCAGCTGGTTAGGTCATGAGTAGCACGAAATAAGCCAAGGGTTTCATGATCAAATCCCGGCCAATCCATTCATTTTTTTTTTTTTTAATTTCCAAAATTTTTTAAGTTCATAAAAATATTTCTTTTAGTTCTTAAAATATTACATGTGCATTTCATATGTCCAACGAAATATTTCTATCACCAGCTAAATAATTTGTACTGTTAACAAAATACAGCCATTTGCCTGAAACAAATCGAGGGAACAAACTAATTTGGTACCAGCAAACTATTATTTAACTGCCGCTATAAAAACAAATGATTTGGTTGATTCAAACAAATTTTGTTTGCACCAATAATTTTTTTTTCTCAGTGAGAATTTTCCCTTAACATGTCCTAATGAAGGATGTGTTGATAAGAGCGTGTGGTCAGACATATCAAGTGAATCCTGCGCAGAAATGTTAGTTGCAGAAATGTGTTTGAAATACTTTTATCTTTCGCACTGTGGCAGCACAGCTCCTTACATATATTCAATATTTAATGTATGTTACGTCGTAAACGTAGAAAAATGTTTGGACTATCCTGTATTTGAACCTGAGCCCATAGTGTGGTGGCTAGAACAGTGGTAGTAGCATATCATTAGAGACCTGACAAATTCACTAGTCCGCTGACTGTCGGCTAGCCTCCAGGAATATCTGTGTACGCGGAGTCAAAGGAAAATGCTGGTCGAATCATGCTGTGGTATCACTCTGTCGGCGAGCAGGCAATAAGCAGTTGATGTCTGCTTGAGTACACACATGTCCTCGGAGGCTAGCCAACAGGTCAGAGAACCGTCGAATTTTTCCTGTTTCATTCTTCACACATTTCTGCTCGAAGGTACTTACCATTTTGTCAGGACTTGCTCTCATGAGGACACACACATCAAGCCATAGAGCGTACAAGCGGGACAAGAGACGGCACTCCTGTGTTATGCAGTCGTTCTTATTTAGAAACATCTTCTAGAACAGGAGAAAACGGAAAAAAGTGAGTACCGTATGGCAGAAGTACCAACACTACCACACGAAATTAATTGTTGAGTTAATTTAATAACAGAATATTTTTTTGTCCTGAATGTTTCTCGTAGGAAATTTTAAGTCTACTTCATAGCCTAATTGACTTCGAGTACAGTTATACTGGCTAGTTGTCAATTTCATGTACCAAATAAGTTCATGAGAATTATGTTGGTATAGCCTACGTTAGGTACCGCTTTTTCAATAAGCCATCGAAACTCTATACAGGATGAGTCAGGATATAGGGTATTATTTTACATGCTGATAGGTTATAAAAATTGAAGCAAAAAATGTCTCTTCAATTTGTCCGTAAAGTGAATATCGTGAAAAAGTATTTCTCCAGGAGAAATACCCGTCTTTGAGAATCTAAAACTCACTCCTAGAAGAAGGAAAGTTACCACTATGCCGGAAGATAAGCCAGCCTAAGAACCTATTGAAGGGCAACGCCAAAACCCCCAAGATACCTCAGCATACAGACCTATAACATTGCTCCCAGTCCATGGGTAGATCTGCTGTAAGCTTCTGAATTGTGCGATTATTTAGATTCTAAAGGCGGTAGGCAAGCTACAACTAGAACAGTACTGTTTTCACAAGTGTGTTAGGAGGAAATCTTCATTGTGACAATATTTTTGACATTACCGGGTCCTTCGAAAATACATGGTTGCCTGAAATCATGCGGGGACTAAGAAGGAAGATACGTCCATAACGTAGTCCTGGACTGCTTTGTAGAGAGAAATAGCTCGTATTTGACGAGTACCGTACTATTCGAAAATATTTTAACTAAGAGTTGTTCTCAGATGTCAATCCTTGGCTCAATACTATCGAACGCTGTGTTTGGTGACCTAGTCGATACTAAACTAAAGCCATGATGCTTATATGCAAGTTTATGAGAATGTCCATTATATGTTTCATGGGTCAGGTGGTACGATATGTCCAGCATTACATATACCTAGGAGTCGTCCTGAACAAGTAAGATGAGTTTCCACTATCATTTGAAGTATGTCAGTAAAAATGTAGTGGTTGTACTCCACAAACTCAAGGCCTTTGCCACCAGCGCTAAATACCTCGATGTTGAGCGCTGACCAAAGAAACTCTCACAAACCTCAAGGCCTTTGGAAACACTATAGGCCATAATTATCACCCAATGAAAATAATATAATTAAAAAACTCTCTTTGCTGCACTCATGACAAATGGAATGTCATTATCAAACCGAAGAGTCGACCACTCTCACATAAAAATACAATATATACAGGAAGTTTCAAGGAGCCGCCTTGCAGGTGGTTACCAAGGCATACCGTACCGTCTCGACAGATGCGATGCATTGCAAGTTTTGACAGGAGTAATCTCTATCGACCTGCTCATTAGAGAAAGAGGGTTGATAGCAGAACAATGCAGTACCAGCAAACTCAACAACCACGAAAAGCAAGAAATACGACCAGTGGCGTATCGTGGTAGTGTTCCAAGGCATGCGATGCTAAGCAGTGACTATACACAACTCTGAGTTGTCTGTGGAAACATTAGACTGATAGAGGTACGTAGAGTTTCGAGCCTGTAGCGTACAAGAGGCAAGGAACATGTTGTCCAGTAAGACACCTCGGTCTACACAACACACGCTTATTTGATACGTTAGGTAGGCATATTGAGTTCACGTCATCAAAGCGTATAGTCGGAGCTTATATTGCATGCTTTCAAACACGACCACGTTACGCCGCTGTGATACGACAGTGCACCATCGAGGAAGACAACTAAAATTGAAACAATCTGAGAAGAAAGGGAAGGTGAAAATACGAACTTATCCCTGACATAAGCTTTCAGATGTGAAACAGAGCTATGACAGTTAATCATGAAAATCCACAGCCATTAACCAGGAACGGAAATTTTGAAGCTGTTAGGGGGCTAGTAAATACCAAAATTAAAAAAAAATAAATAAATAAAATATTACCTAAACTTGGTCGCATCAGATAGTCTGAAGAATCGAGATATCAAATAATGGCTAGTCCAAGAACTAGAACGCACTAGTCTCCAAATGACAAAAGCAAATATCCTTAACAATACAAAAATAACATCTGGAATGTAAATGCAAGAAATATTAAAGAAGACTCGAAGAGTTCGACAGTTGAATTGTCTTGCACGACGATTCCGATGATCCATGGGGAAAGTCTCGTGTAAAGGCTGAAGAGGTTCTTAGTCAGAAACGATAAAAGGAGAGGACAGGTTTATAAGAACATATGCAGAAATACAAGTAATATGAATAATGGCATGTAAAGAAGAGGAGGCAAGACGAAGAATAGAGTAATGGCGTGCAGTGGGCTTCATTAATAATTAATTTTGGATATAATGGTGCAACGCAGGCGGGTGGAGAAACACTGGCCGCTGTGCCCAAAACCTGTTCGTAAAGTGAATTACAGTATGAGTAATGAAAATTGACTGTATAATTATAATTTATTCTCATTAAATGCAAAACAAAATAGACTACCACTTTATATTAAGCAACGACACTGAGAATAGTTTCAATGCGATGAAAGACATACAATTTTTTATTTATATTTTAAAGAAATAACGCCTAAAAGAAGATTTTCAAAGTAGCATTACTCCCACAAAATTCACTTTACGAACAAATGGAAAGGGCATTCTGACTTACTTTTTCTTACGTTTACATACACGCAAAATTAACACACTCCGTCCTATGACTTACGCTTTGTTAGATCGCCCAGCTTCTCTAAGCCGTTGATGCTCTTCTGTCTACGTGTGCATTCTGTGTTGGGGGCCAGAATCAGTACTCCTCTCATGTTCGCTACTCGTCTCTGGCTGTGACAAGTACATAGGAATTGCCGCGCGCTGCCAGCAGGCCAAGTGCCAGACCCATTTCACTGACCTAGAATTAACACCAATCATCGCGGGAACTGGTAAGTGCGATCTACCAGACACCTACTGCTCTAGATAATTTTTCCCCCTTAAGATTAAGTTGTGTGGCTCTTTACTGGTCATCATCCTTAACACTCTTTAAACTTCATTTGGGCAGCACAGGTATGTTAATCAAATAACTCACTATGCGCGTTTACCTCCGTCTCCACTAATTTAATGAATGCTTACATAAACGATCATTTACACATCTTATCACTCTAAATCACTATCAATGTGTACTCACTCTTTGCGAGTTTTTTTTTCCACGGATTCAAATTGGAGTAGTTTCAACCGTTTAAATCTGTGACACAGCACTGGTAATAAGTGACAGCCCTCTGAATCCGATTAAGTGCAAACACTCTACACAAAACAGAATCGGTAAATATTCACTCAATACTGCGTTTTATTTAAATAACTTAATATATTAAATGTGCACCTTTGGGAATCGTAATAACCCAGTGGTAAACAGTGAATATTCACTAATTACAAGTGGTTATTTCAATAACTTAATTAGTTGAACCCGCTTCTTCAGAAATCAGTGAAAACTCAGTGGTTATCAGTGCACGATCACTGATTACTAGTGGCTTTTTCAATAACTTAATTAATTTAACTTGCTTCTTCAGGAATCAGTGAAAACCCAGCGGGAATATGTGAATTTTCACTGATAACACTTTAGTTTTAAATTAACTTAAATTGTTGAACATTCTCCATCGGTAATCAGTGAAAACCCTGCGATAAACCGTGAATATCCCCTTATTTCAGTTAAGATAAATGCATAGTTTTCAAGAGAGGTCAAAATTTACTGTGTCAACTGTAACAGTATTATTTTATTAGAATCACTGAGAAGACTGATGCTCTACGTAATCCTCTATATCAAATCGGCAGAAAGTTCAGCGTATTACAAACGCAAATTTATGTTAAAAATTTATTGCATGTAAATGTGACTAAGCCTACAAATAGCGTAGGAAAATTACATTTGCACCAAATACTTAAGTATAACGTATCTGAGGTTTTGCTCGTAGTACAATTCTTTCCTGGCAAAATTACTTTTTAAAAATGTGGAATTGTGTTTTCAGTTTACACTAAAAATTTTAATAGTGACATCACGGATTTTCTGTTTGAATGTGATTGGAGAACATTCGTTTGAAAATACTGAAGCTGAGTTTTAGAATACATGGTTCAAATTAATATTGTGCTAAATACAGTTATTACATAAATTGTTTTGAAAAAGTGTTACATGCAATAAATCTGTCCAGGGGTTGTTGTTTTACCCTGCTTAATATAAAACGAAAATATCTGACACATTGTCCACGAAAACAAGAGAACAAATTGCATTTAATTAGTTTTATAAGTTTGGTAGTAACGCAGAACACACTTTGGCTGTCTTTAAGAAAATTATCTGAAATAAGCATCCATGCCATGCATAAGGAATCATCCAGATATTCTTCTGGCGTTATTTCCGAAAAACATGCGGTCATTAGGGGTACATGATAGAATTAACTTGGTTTGCTGGGTTGCGTGACGAGATAGCTACACTCTAAATGTGAATTAGTGAGTATTCACAGATTTGCCCGTGGGTTTTTTTTTCAGATCCTAGATAGAAAAGTAAAGAACTACTAGGAAGTCAAAGCGTATTTACTGATTCACTTTTGGATTATTGGCACCATACTTCAGAATTAGTGAATATTCCAAGATATTCCATTGGTTTTCAAAGATTAAATTAGATTAATCTTTTCCATCCGGAATGTGTGAAAACAACTGGAAAATCTGTGAATATTCACAAGTTCTGATTTAAAGAGTAGGCCTAGGTCATCAAAGGTCAGCCATGATTATTAATAGATGTCTACAAGTATTCCAATGTTATGAGACTACGCGAATTAAAAAAATGCATTCAAGCATAAATGTTACTGGTGCGATGAAAGCACTAGTATTTACACGTCTTTTCATGTCCCAACACCAACTAAGTATTACGGTAGAAATATAAATTTGAACTCACAGAAATTCTTAAACATAATCCAATTCTAAAACTCACTTTCTAAAGCAACTGATTTTTGTCGCAAATACTTTTCTACCAACTTGTTTCACTGCCTTACGTGCACATCTGCAGCTCTGCTTCCTGGATGTTTGGCAGTGAGTCTGTACAGAGGCGTCATTCATTTGACTGTGACAATCTAAAGGTTGCTGCGAACGCCACACGTTTGTGATTTGCGTACTGAACCCCAAGACGCTGAGTGTTTAAAAAATACACTCAGTGCACAGAAAAAACTGTTATGTGGAGACCACAAAATAGCTTGTCAAAATGGACCTTACCAAACATTTTTGTAGTAGTTACAAATTTTTTTTGTGATCATTGCAAAACTTTACTGGAGACACCAAAATTTTTTTGTAGTCACCGCTAAAAACTTTCGTAGGGCCTATAGTGACAAAATATTTTGTGGCCACAAATAAAGTTTTTGTTTTCAGTGCGACTATCAAAACAGATCTGCAGAAGTGCATTTAAGTAATTTGAAAAAAGTTAGTGTAAAATTCTTTCCATTGAAAATCAGGGACTCTATCTACGACTTCACGTTACTTTTCCACAGAAACTGTGCTTGTTTCTCACTTCGAAGTTATTGTAATCAGTAATAACACTTTTCGTTGCCACAATAAAATTTTGTTTAGCTATGGTCTAGGCTACTACGAGGAAGGTATTTAAGGGCGTTCAAGTGGGGAAAAATTCATAATTTTATATTTGTATAAAATAGTGTTAGTTTTGTAGACATTACTTCAGAGAACATTAACATCTAACGGAAAAAAATTAGCTCATCTAGTTTTTCCGTAATGTCACTTCAAAGTCAAAATTTGCATATTTTTACTTCATACAAAACTTGAAAACCAGTAAATATAATGAAATGGAAAAAATCTCATCAAAACTACACGTCACCGTCTACGGCTTGAAGCATATACAAACACATTATAAAATATTTCTGTGTTTAAAATAAATTTCTAAAAGTACCAAAAAAAATTTAAATTTT
>PNEQ01011011.1:0-12125 GCA_003012365.1 Medauroidea extradentata | reverse complement strand
TACTGCATGGTCCAGTACTGCATGGTCCAGTACTGCATGGTCAAGTACTGCATGGTCCAGTACTGCATGGTCCAGTACTGCATGGTCCAGTACTGCATGGTCCAGTACTGCATGGTCCAGTACTGCATGGTCCAGTACTGCATGGTCTAATACTGCATGGTCCAGTACTGCACGGTCCAGTACTGCAGGGTTTAGTACTGCATGGCCCAGTACTGCATGGTCCAATACTGCATGGTGTAGTACTCCATGGTCAAGTACTGCATGGTCCAGTACTGCATGGTCCAATATTGCATGGTCTAGTACTGCACGGTCCAGTACTGCATGGTCCAGTACTGCATGGTCCGATACTGCATGGTCCAATACTGCATGGTCTAGTATTGCATGGTCCAATACTGTGATGAGTAGGCGGAACTGATTGTTTTACCATCAATCTCCTGCCGTCTATATAGTCCTTTTACACTGCGCAGTTCCGTGCCACACGCTCCGTACATCCCGAAGGCGTTGCCTGCACAGTTTTTATCCAGAGAACTTTTGGAACGTTTGTGGGCTATTTAAGCATGTAGAGACGATAAGTTGCATTGTGCAGCCGTGTACCTTGGCTACTGAGAGGAGTGTATAACTTAGCCCAATAAATGTTTTTAGAAATCTGTTCAACAGGCGTCTAAGATGTTTGCTTAACAATAGTATTCATACCACTTTACACGTGTGTAGCATTTCAGTAATATTTTAAGATTGTTTTATCGCGGCTGAAATTGTCGAAATGAGTATTCTTGTAATCATTGGTCGTCATCAGTATGGTACAGAAACCTAAGAACAAAGGTAGAGACGTATACAACAAACTCGTAGTTAATATTACGTCTTAAATATAGAACAACCACAGAATGTCTCACAGAGACGAGTTATCTGCCTGAACATGGTACGGTTAGTGGTAAGGGTGGACATGAAGCGCACACTATGTCATCCTTACAACTTCCACACTTTGAGGTTTCAAACTAGCAGAATACTTTCTCTCAGGTAGGTACATGCATGCGATTTCTCAGGCCGATATAGCGAACCTTAGACTATCCAAATTTACTTGTCAACCGAAACAAATGTGCGACATTTTACACTGTTTGCGTGAGATTCGCCCAACTTTATCAACAAACCTGGGACATCCTGGAAATGTTAACCTATTACGACAGATCTCAGGCCAATTGAAAAAAAAGGAAAAAAACTAAACAGTAGAAACGTGGATCACAGTTGCTGATCTGCGTTCCTCAAGTGGTCAGAGTAAAGGTCGAGCCACCTTTCCCCAACACTTTACACCACTTAAAATAAACAAGATATATATGATTATACAAAATTTATGACATTTAAATTTAGTAACATGACTTAGGTTAAAAAAAAAGAAAATTAATTTAATGGACAATATACTCCTTTAATACCCAGATAGGGACTATAACAACAAATATTTACTTATTTTTGACATGAGTATTTTCTTTTGTGTGACATTTTTCAGATACTAAACTGCAGATTTGCTTAATAATATCATTGTAAAATTATTTACTTAGGGGATCCCCGATTATTACTGTACCTCAATATTACATCTTTAATTTAAAAAAAAATCTACGATAGGTTCTTAAATTTTTCACAGGTTAAAGTAGCCGAGACGAGAAGAGATAAAAAAATAAAGGCTGGACTTTCCTGTTATTCTGCATTGGAATACTCTTGCCACCGCCGAAAGATGATTACATCTCCTCGCCCAGGTCAACCAATGACGGTACAGCAAAGGGACAAGCACAAAGCTTATCAACTTCTACATCGGAAGATGCAGCAATCCCTCACAGGGATACTGGAATATTGCTACATAGCAAACAGCAAGAACCGCGTGGACGGGAACCGCTACAGTAAAAAGTAATCAAAATAAGAGTTTCAATAGAGAACGAGATGAAACTCACGACATTAGAGGGCAAAATAGTGACTGAGAAAAATAAACTCACCTGAAGCGGGAATAAGTCTGATTACAACAATAAAAAAAATGAAAAACACAAATAATTCTGGCTGATGTTTATGCCATGACATGCAAGAATCAACAAGGTCGAGTGAAAGTCGTGGCTAGAGGTAATAGACCGGCACAAAGTCATAGATACTTGATGCTACCGTTATTAAGTCAGTATTTAAACAATATAGGAAGTAATAGCCAACATTCAGTTAAAAATACACACACGTGCTGTAATACAGGAATGATATTTCCATTAACTTTTCTAAGTTGAAATGACAAACGGAAAATATCCTTGAATATAGTTCTCTTATAAACAAACATGATTGAAGTTGGTTACACGATATCACACAAATATTGTTCCAAAATAATGTAGTACAGCTTTAACTGCACACAGTTAACTGGTTTAAGTTATTATTTTATTTTATAAAGATAAATTACTGTCATTACTATTCCATAGACGATATTGAATTAAATAATTAGTGTTTGGGAAAAAGTAACTTTGCCAAAAAATAGGGTCTAGTAACAAGTAAAAATAGATGAACAAGGCCAAGGAAAACAAAAAAATAAAAACAGCATGTACAACAAACAACACAATTTAACCAAATATTATAGCCATATATTTTAATAGAATTTGGGGATTTACTTTCAGTTTTATACACAAATACTGTATTTATATTGTATGTAATATCGGATTAGTTATGCCTTAAAATACTTACTTGGTTACATTCATGTGTTATTTTAGATATCAACTATTTAACTGTAAAACATTGAATCTTTTTTAAAATAGAAACTGTTGGTAACTAAAAACATTATAGTCGTAAAACAGTTAGCCTTATATACGTGGAATACAGCAAATAAGATTAACAAAGCTATTTTAAAATACTTCGAAAATAAAACTAATAACGCACCGACAGCGGGTATGTTCGTATCTCCACCTAAGCGTAAGTGGACCTGGCGCGTGAGCCATGCTGTAGTGTGGTTCGAAACGTACATTTGATTGTGTAACTATCAACAATGTTTCCAGCGCGTTTATTTACGAAAATAATACACAGTTAAAACTGTGACCC
The DNA here is from genome assembly GCA_003012365.1 of Medauroidea extradentata. Taxonomy (NCBI): domain Eukaryota; kingdom Metazoa; phylum Arthropoda; class Insecta; order Phasmatodea; family Phasmatidae; genus Medauroidea; species Medauroidea extradentata. The sequence continues at coordinate 9,077 of PNEQ01011011.1, read as the reverse complement.
TGCGGTTTCAAATATGCCGTCCACTAATTACAAACATGATTTCCAAGCACCTCAAACGTGCTAAAAATGATTTCCACTTTGCCGTAACTGAGAATATATCAACCGTAACCGTAAAACGAATTCATAGAAACATACAACACACTTAATAACATACTTACCACATATAAAATAACAGTTTCATTGCTTGAAGTCTCGTTGAAAAACACTTACTATGGAACACTGCACAGTAGTTTACTTCTTCGAGCCTAGAGGCGATAAAGTGTTTGGCGGACGTGTCACATTCGTCATATCTCCTACCCCGTTTATTAACTTCAAACACAACAAAAAAACTACGGTCCACTAACTCTTAACACTTGCAGCAATTAGTTGTAATAAACAAGCGTTACTGACGGTTTGATTTAAAAAAACGAAACAGACTTTTCCTTAAGTCGTTGCACCTTTGTGAAGGACAGCCACCGCTCTATCTTTACCTATCAAGACCCTCACAAGTTGTTACCAAACACACTCTCTTATTTGTAGCATTTTGTGGTACAGTTATAATGTTGGCATTGCTACAGACGTATAATTAAGAGTCCCGTAAGCCAATAAAAGTGTCACTCTGTTGGCAAGAACCAGGAGTCAGAAACCTGCAGTTGTCGTGGTCAGGTATGATAGGTGATGTGCCTATGTTGGCTGCACTGCTGCATGTAGTATCTTCAACGTTTACATACGTTGCTAAGTCTTTGAATGTCACTGTCTGTGCCAGAATAAAAACAAGTGATCCATTACTATATATATATGTATATATATATATATATATATATATATATATATATATATAATTAACATTGTCAACATTCCTGATTGTAGCATATTTTTCGTGACGTATATGAACATGTAAATATTCGTTAGCAATGAATGATAAATGTTATCTCTCAGTCCAGCCAACCTAACATTCATTGATTACAATGGCAACTGATACCCTTTAATATATACAAGTTTCCAAAATTTATATACATTTATCAGTTAAATTATAACTTTCGTAGTACTTCGTATCAAATCAAAATCATTGAATATAACATTAGATTGAAACATAATTACTAATAAACATCAATACATCAATATTACTAAAATTTTGTAACTACAAACTTTTGTTATTAGTAGCACAGGAAGAGAGAGAGAGAGAGAGAGAGAGAGAGAGCGAGAGAGATAGAGTGAGAGCGAGGGAGGGATTGAAGGAGGGAGAAAGACGACATTGCGCTTACCACAACATCATTCCAGTGTAAATTATTTTTATTTATGTAGCAGACCACAGTATCGGATACTGATTTACTGGAAGGTAAACTAGTTTTGTTTACGCATTATACACACTTCTCAAAATATACTAAATCGTACGGTTTACATTATCAAATATTATTCCAGCCCATTTTCTTCACACTAGTAATTTGAAAAAATACATTCATAAATATTTTTGGCAGGTTAAATTTTAATCGTAAAGTAAAATTATCCTACTGCACTCCACAACTTAAGGCTATTAAGAAACTTCAAGTAAAATTACGTTGGAATAGTAAAGAAAAAGTCACCATAACTGCAGCAACAGGGACATGGATCAGGAGGCAGAAAACCACGACACAGCGCCTCTTGTTTTTATGCCATGCCACGTACTATTACTATCGACTCTCGCGGTGTTGCCAACCGTCGCATACTCACACATGAAAAGTACAGCAGGAACATTCTAACTTTTGTTCAAACTAAATGAATTTTCAAGTCCTGATAAAATTTCATCACTTCACTGAGACTGTTTACTTCAGCTGATTGTTTGTGTAAGGACTAAACATGACAATGTGTAAATAAACACCTTACTCACAATTTAACGTCTGAGGTGACATTAAATATTATTTTATTCTTATTAATTATAAGTTAAAATCCAGAAGTGTACGTTTTAATAAAGCCTGCAATTTATATAGTTAATAATAATTAATAATGCGATGTAAGGTTATTTTCCTTATAAGGTTATGACAAGTCCTCTATCTATCTACCTTACAGTTAATTTGAGGGCTAATTTAAAAAGCAAGAGAAAATACAGTCGTCTGAGAACACAGTTTGTGCCTCAGTGGAGTTAAACATGCCCGATTCCCAGAGAGCAATAACACGAGGTTTCTTTTAATTATAATTTTAATTGACCTTTTATGATTATCATTTCCTACTCAGTGGAAATGCTCGGAGGGAACCATATCAGGTGAAACTAGACAACCTTAAGAAGCAAAGTGTGTTGAGACGTTTATCATTAGTTAACGAGTGATGATGGTGTGACCATTCAAAATATGTGGGTTCACGACCTGGTTTACCGCGTTAGCGACCGACAATTAAATTCTGAATATGGCTGTTGAAGTCACTATTGGCTTCTCAGTTCGCATCATAACGTTACACGGCGGGTATGTGTGGGTTTAATTTATTAGTAGCTCAATGCGATACGAGAAACATATAGGCACTCCAGTTCTAAATATTTGTATAGGCTTGTTCATGGCTAGTGTTGTGCATGAGTAATTATTAAATTATGAATGTCATCGTTTACCGGGCGTCTTCTTCTACAGTTGGGAAACCTCGACAGTCGAAAAACGTCGCCCCTGGGATGACTGAATCAGTTGTACAGGACAACAGGTCGGGTCGGCTGGCAGTACGACGGAGTAGGACCTGAATTCGTCTCTCTGGATGGTGCGAAACTAGCCCTGGTCACCGGCGATAGGGTGAAACTCCCTGCAGACGGCCCTCAGAACCTGGACAATGGCCCCGAACGACGACCCTCCTGGCGGACCTCGTGAAGGTAGTCCTCGACGATAGCTCTCGACGAGAAGTTCACTGCATTCGGCGTTTTGCCTCCCTCCGGTATCAACTCATTACTGATACAGTGGACTTCTTGGTAGACCTCTTCATATTGAGCCTTGTCGTCCTTCTCGAAGGCTACGTTCGTCGAAAATCCCCTCCGTAGTCTTACTTCGCTCTCGTTATTTTCCTTTTTTCGAACCTTCCTTTTTTTTTTTCCTACGTTCGCACACCTCACTTCTCTTATCCAATTTTACAACCTCTATTCACTATCGATAGCACGGCAAACCAGGTCACAGTACGCGATGGTGATCAAGTAAAAACTACTTCCATAGGTAGAAACCTGGAGACCATTACCACTGATAAATACTATTACAATATAAATTACAAAACCAGGAACACGTAATAAAATAATACGGCTCAAGGCGTCTACGGCCAAAGATACTTAAGTATACATATACAAACAAACGTCAATATTCCTAAACATAAACAAATCATGCGGATATATATAAATAATCAATTGCTATGTTACAGCGATAAAATTGGTTTAGTTAAAATTCTGAGTTATTTAAATATGTCCTTGGCTGATCAATAAAGAAAATATAAAATAATTATATACTGGTGTTATTTTCAGAAGTAGTTTATTAAATTCGTAAATTATAAAGAAATTAAAAATATAATTTAGGAATAAGTGGGTTTTAAATGGGCTGATTAGAAATAAATTTTATCCAGAAATTAAGTGGACTGTAAAACTAAAAATATTTGCAAATTGAGTAAAATCGATGATGTCCTAGTTGTAATGTACAGATAAACAAAGCAGCCAGGCAATTGCGATTCCCAGTGTGGAGTCCAAATTTTTTGGTAAATGCTGATTTCAGTGAACTCAGTTATTATTTTAAAATCTTTAAGTTCAGTTATTTAATTGACTTAGCCGACATACTCAAATCAGTAAATAGTGTTGAGTTAAAGTTAAGTTACATGAGTTTTAACACAACATTTACTCTACGCTGGGCCGTAACTGAAGTGGGGCTACAAGAAGAAAATCTCTTCCATCTGGCGAAAACTCCGAAGTAGCCGATGTCGCCTCAGTGGATAGGACTCGTAGAGATCATTTCTTCCTTCCTTCAGGATCCCAGCAGCGCTCAGCAGCTATCGGTTTCCAGCAGAAGTCTTCGTCTTCCCCAACTTCGTGGTCTGATACGTTCTTTGTTCAGCAACAGTTTTCACTCCTAATTCCTAACAAGCTTTGCTCTTTAGTTCTCTGCACATTATATTACACATAGTACATTTGGTTCAGTGAACTCTTAGAAATTCATAGTATCGTGTTTTGGAAAACAATTTGGTTGTAACTGCAGTTACTCAATATAGATGTTTCAGTAAATATCCAACAACAAATAAACGAAGTCATGTGTAAAACGAAATTATTATTTTCAATATTTAACTATGACTGCGAATTTTTAGAACATTAAAACTCTAGCTGGAATCGGGATTAATTAGGATAAAGTAAAATATATTTACGAAGAGCAACATCTTACTAACTTGTTTTAAAGATCTAAATCTGTAATATACAGTCTGTAAGTGCCATGCATAGCGATAACAGTAATTATCATAACGTATTTATTCGAATATGGCGAAGTTAAGTCATTGTGTTTTTCCTTACCCTTAACCATGACATTCATATTAAATTCATTTATATTAACAATTTTGAAAAAAATTGCTACCTGTAACATAATACTATTGTAATTTTGTTAGCAAATAATTATTTGTAACTGTATGAAATACATAGTTTTATGTATTGCTTACGTATTATTATGACAGGCGAAAAACAAATTAAGGCCCTACACAAGTAAGAAAATGCCAATATTATTTAAAACAAATTATTTTGAGTGATATTAATGTTTTGTTGGAAGTAGTAACGCAGAATGTAGCCTATAAACAACAAAGAAGTTCAAAACAATGAATGCAAAGTGAACTACGAGCGCTATTATAACATGAGGAACGTAGCTGCAGTCTGGACAGCTGTAGTGCGGTGTGGCTAAGAAGACATACAACCACGGCGGATATCCGGCCTGGCTGAGGGATGGTTGACACACACGTGGCCATCAAGCCACGTCGCCACAACCTGCGCTCATTGAACGTCACACGTTTTGTCCTGGCTCCACACCAAATATATATATATATATATATATATATATATATATTTGCTTGCTTTGCGCTGTTTACGACGTTACCCCATTTCATTTTTGACATCGCAGTTTCCACAGCTGCAGTAAAATAATGCTAAATTTCAGTTTCATTACAAAAATAAAATATCTACTATGAGAAAAAAAACAAGTATACCCCTTTGTTGTCATGTCTTATTATAATTTACACGCAACATTTTCAGGCCGGTTTACAAATTTACGAATTTACAAACTATTACAAAAACAAATCACATAGTAAAACAGGTAAATTGAGGATGGACTATTATATGAAGTAGAAACAATTATTACATCGTAGTCAGTATATCAAATATATTTAAGGATAAAAAATATTTATACTATGTCTTGATTACTACAACTATACCATATTTCACTACAAACAATACTGCAAACACACAAAAACGCTGCTTTAATGTACACCTAAACTGTCGAACGAAATTTTGTCATAAATTATTTCCAGACGGCGTAAAAATATAGAGAATAATAAAAATACAAATAATACTTTCCAACATAAGAATTAATAATACTTCAAAATAACATATTAGCAAGTAGTTCTGTCACCAATGTGACACTTGTATTTCATAAAAATATCCTTAAAAGTCAGTTTTATTCAAATCTTCTACAGGTCATTCAACCACACAGAGGCACAAACGTAAAGTATGTTTTGCTGTTGACGTGGAATGGCGCGGTGTAGCGCAGTTATGTTTGTTTCGTGTGTTTCTCTTATGCAAAGGACAGCGTTGGGTCTGTTCGTCACATAGTAAAATTTATCATGATATGTGTGTGAAGAAATGGTACAGTATTCTGGACTCAACGTTCTACCTAATTGTTAAGGTAAACGAGTAGCTGATGTTATCGCCGACTTTGTTTAATTGTAAAAATATCCTAAGCATAAGTAGTGGGAACAAGCATGTCCTGTCGCACTGGCTCCTGGCTGTGGGCAGTTGGGCATGGCCGCTATGTTGGATTATGTCACGGTGGCCATTTTGTTGTGCACAGCGGCCATTTTGTTGTGAACGGAAGCCATTTTGTCACATGTCATGTCACATATCATATGTCACATTATGTCATATCACGAAACATTTATTTCATAGCATGTAACATTATGTCATATCATATCAGTGATATCATATTATGCCAATTGACATATGTTATGTCCTATGTTATGTCATATATTATGTCTTATATCATGTAATGTCCTATGCCGTATGTTATGACTTATGTCTTATGACATATGTTTTGCTTATGTAATGTCTTATGCCATATGTTATGTCTTGAGTTATGTCATATGTTAAGTCATATATCACATCATGTCGTCCATCTTGTCGTCTCCTCCATCTAGTTTCTAGTAGTTATTTGTTTGAGGGAATTTTTCCCTACAGAAAGGAATTTTTCCCTCGAAACTTCCTTGAGTCATTGTCTGCTGGAGAGGTCATGTTTGTTTCCATAATTGGTTACTAGGCGGCGCTAGTGTCTCAGTTTGTTTCCATCATTGACTGCTAGGTGGCGCTGCAGTCGAAATCCGCCATATTTGCTCCTAGATATGTGCCACAATGTTTGTTCCAATGTCTACATTGCTGTCTGCTAGAGTGCTCAAGTGTCACTATTGTTGTAAGGTCGAAGATGCACGTGTTTGTGTATGAGAAAATATACCGTATGATTTTATTTTTAGCAAGTAAAAAATTTTTAGTTCGCTGGGTGTTGGTTGTTCGAACTTCCAACCCTTGTGTTACCAGACATGTAAACTAGCCCACATTTTTTTATTTTAATTTTTTTAAAGCGAGCCGCTCAACCAACTGAGCCACGGGGGGTCGGCTGGCTACTGAGCTACGAGTACATTGACGGAAGGATAAGGTTAAATCGTGTACATATAAAAACAAATTTTGTAGCAGATAAATGTTCACATTTAATAAATATTCATTCTTTTTTTTAAGATACCTATGTCTTATTGATTTTATATATATTAAATAGTATTAATTATATATATTTATCCTTCGAACCTCAAAGCTGGTAATAGAATTATTTTTAAATTATTCAAAATAAATTCATGCATGAATCCTCAAAGCAGGCAGTTGAAACATTTTTATATGATTCAAAATAAATGCATCCACAATCCTCATAGCGGGCAAATAAAACAGTTTATTTTAAAAGAAAATCTGCAACTAAGTATACACATGAATCCTCAAAGCAGGCAATTGAATAATTTAATTTAATTTTTAAAAAATCTGCAGTTAAGTGCACGCACGAATCCTCAAAGCGGGCAATTGAATCATTTTTATGTAATTCAAACAATCCGCATCTAAGTGCACCTACAAATCCTCAAAGCAGGAAATCGTATTATTTTCGTATGATTCTAACAAATGCACACACGCATCATCAAAGCGGGCAAAAGAATCATTTGAGGACAGGCTTCAAGCAGAGAAGAAGTGGAGCAGTCGCCACCAAAATCCACAACAGTAAGAAACTTGTCATCAGCTGCCTAGGGGTAGTAACTATTTCTGCTCTACGAATCATCAAAAGCAGTCAATTGAATAGTAAAATGTTTGCAAAGCGGGTAAGTAAATAACTTAAATTTATAAAATAAACAACACTGTACGATTTTATAAATAGAGAGATCCAGGAAGCAGGCCTCGTAGACTGTAATTTGAGAGGAAAAAATCGAAACACCGTGTATTTTTTACAAATTAATGTTACATAATCGACTGAATATGTTCAGAGATATCCGGGTCATAGTCTATTGTAGCAGGAGGGGTCTAATCTAACACCTTGGATTTTTTTCCGCAATGAACATCTGATAGGTGATATAATACACATAAAAACATTGAATTAATATCAATGTCTAAAGGTATATATTTTAGAAGCCTCGTAGGTGATGGCGTTAGAATTGTTTCGTCCAGCACGATTCCCACATACGAAAATCTGGAGACTGGCCTCGCAATACCTAAATAAACTTGATGGGGAAGTGAGCATCCTAACCATAGCTATTTTTCTTCAATTTCGCTGGAGCCACACATACTCTTGTTTTAGAACTAATTCCTAGCTATCGACTTGGAAGAAAAAAAAATTTTTTTATTTTCACATAGAACATGCTGGTAAGATAGTGACGATATTGTTTCCCTCTGTAGTCCACCAGCAACAGTATAAAGTGTGTTTTCTTGATCATTAGTCATTCTCTCTGCGGAGAACTGTGAACATGGATTATTTTCATCCAGCAAATCATTATGTCATTATGACACCAGGTTTAAGTAGAATAATATACTGTCACTAGTCACGCAGTCTATTGCGAAGCTTTACAGAAATATGTGATGGTACTTTACACACCATTTATATAAGCGAACCACTTAACCACAAACTATATTGTCAAATCATTGACTGTACTACGTATGGCCACTGTGCAGTCTTCTACATGAGGCAGGAAACATAGTTACCTTGCTCCGAAAAGGACGTAATGAGGTTTTCAAGTGTATACGACAAGAAGATATGGCTTAGTACTCAAGAATAAAGTAAATTGTGATGACATGCAGCAGCGAAAAGGCAAATGCTAGGTTACACTTCCGTGTGCAAGAAACTTCGGAGAAAATGACGCAGCTCTGTTGATCGCAACCTATCATCAGTTGCAGTAACACCATCGTAGAGTCATTAAACAAGAAAACGTCAAAGAAGTATGAATAGACAATTGATTTCGATGAAAGTCAGCAGTAATAGGCGTTATAAATTTTGTCTGTACCAACTTCCTAGAAGTATTATTTGGGTTTATTCGGTGCGCTATGTCTAACCAAGAGGACAAAGTATTTTTTTACTACTGTAAAAAGAGCTACTGATCCCTTAGTTGTAAACTGATCGCTAAGGAGTAAACACCTTACATCAGTGTTCTTGAACAAGAATGAATATTATGAATGATGAACTACCAGTCGCTACTCAGAATACGCCTGCGAAAGACCTTTTTCCAGCAACGAAGAAGCACAGCTGGGATTTTTGCAGCAAGACATTTAATAAATTACATAATGCAAGAAGACATGAAAAGTAGATATGTGTGAGAAAACCGTCTCGCAAGCAGCTGCGTTGTGATACGTG
>PNEQ01010995.1:12890-26682 GCA_003012365.1 Medauroidea extradentata | reverse complement strand
CCTTCCTCTCTCTCTCCCCCTTCCTCTCTCTCTCCCCCTTCCTCTCTCTCTCTCCCCCTTCCTCTCTCTCTCTCTCTCTCTCTAGACCACAAACAATTACAGTATGCTAATTACGGGGAAGATAAGGTGAATGTAATAACCAAAGTGCTTTTCGCTTCGCGTTATCAACGCATGCGGTAATAAAGCAAAATCCAAAATGTTTGAAATTAATTCCGGCAATTGGATTACAAGGCAGGTATTAACTTTTTCTTTATATATTTGGGTTCATACATACCGAAGACGTTTTGGTTTCGGAGTTTTAAAATTTTAATTTGTTTTCGCTCATTAGCAACTTTCGCAGCAGTGAATTTAAGAACAGCTGAAGGCTGCTACAGGCAAATTTCTTTTTTCTCTGTAGTACCTTTGCACTAATAATTAATTTTCTGTGTCTGGTTAAAAATTCTTTCTCAACCGCGTCAAAATTTTCCAACCTCGTCGAAATTTTCCAACCTCGTCGAAATTTTCCAACCTCGTCGAAATTTTCCAACCTCGTCGAAATTTTCCAACCTCGTCGAAATTTTCCAACCTCGTCGAAATTTTCCAACCTCGTCGAAATTTTCCAACCTCGTCGAAATTTTCCAACCTCGTCGAAATTTTTCAACCTCGTCGAAATTTTTCAACCTCGTCGAAATTTTTCAACCTCGTCGAAATTTTTCAACCTCGTCTAAATTTTCCAACCTCGTCTAAATTTTCCAACCTCGTCTAAATTTTCCAACCTCGTCTAAATTTTCCAACCTCGTCTAAATTTTCCAACCTCGTCTAAATTTTCCAACCTCATCTAAATTTTCCAACCTCGTCAAAGTTTCATCACATCCACGGCAGATAATTCCAGAATTCCTGAAACAGGGAAACCTATTTGGTTCAACTACACGTGTAATTTCAATGTTTGTAAACCCTGATAGACTTTATTAAACAATTTAGAAACCAAATTTTAACTATCTAGCTAAGAATATTCAAGAAAGCGGCATAGTACAATACATTGGTACGTCGATTTTGTTAATCAAACCTGTGTGAAAGTAGGACATTCACATTTTTACGAGGTTGAGCGTGTCACCGCACCGATAGCTCTTTCTAGTTATCAAACCTAGTGTTCATAGCTCCTCTATTTAACTAGTTGGATGATCAGGAGCGCACATCCACCAGAACCGTTAAGTGCCATTGGGCGGGGCGCTCAAATACAAGTTTGGAATTTGCATAGTCCTTCCACTTAAAACCTTCGCATGCGACGAAAGTTACTTAGGGCCAGTTTCACCAACGAAGTTTAACTTTGCCACAAAGCGAGATTAACTAAACTCGATGAAGAGCTAAACCTGAGTTTAAGTTAGAGGTGCGTTCCACCAACAACACAGCGAGTTTATGTTACCAGAGATTAGTTAATCTTGTCTGCACGATGGGTTGTGTGAGCTGAGTTGCCTTAATTGTGTCGGAAATACCCGAACATTTGTCGGAATTTGCCGAATGTGTGTTTGTGAATGATTTCATTTGGAAACTTTGTTACAACGTTCTTGATGGGAAGGGGGGAGTGTTTGCGTCACACTATCTAGGTGGGAGGGGGGAAATACAGCTAGGGGGCTAGGTACCTCTGGGTAACTTTGAAGCAAAGCATGAAAGAAAGACCAGGGGAAGATAATCGAGCAAATATAATTTACATTATTTTATTGCTGTAAATGCAAATGTTCATCAACACACAATTGTTTAATTATTTTCTCGTCTGTATATTTTTTGCTAACCTGAAAGTACCAGACGTTAAACAGAACCTCATACATTGTAAAAAATAAAGTTTGTACTTTTACAAAGAAAATCTTTGGAAACCCATTTGCCAAAGTAATTCTTTGTAAAACTACAATAGTAGCCCTTGTAATAAAATACAAAGTATATGTTTGTAAAATTACAAGGAATAACCTTGCAGTTGTACTTTCAATAAGGAAAAAAAAAAAAAAATTTTTAATGCTCACTGTACTTCATAAATAACACTGAACTTATTTATCAAATAACTTTTGAATAAAAAGGTGCTTACACGAAATTATTTTGAAAATAAAAAAAAATTTGAGGTGGTAAGCGTCTAACCACTCCTCCTACTCGTAGAACATACGCAATTTACCTCTAGACCACTGTGGCTTCTGTACTGTCGGCGTATGTATCAATTAAAGCGAATGGACAGATTGTTTTGACAAGCGGAAATGTATTTGGAAGTCTGTATCATCATTCTCATTAAAATAATGATTTTTTTCTCTAATCCGCCGACGCAGATACACATGAATAAAGTCTTCATCGTCTGTATTGTTTTCAAATACCAATTTATACAGTGCTTCGCGCCATTTTATTATGAACTTAAGCGAGATTAGTGACGTTACCCGGCCAAAATCGAGCAGTTAAATTTAATCTCGCTTAAGACGAGAAAATCGAGTTTAACTGCTTGGTGAAACCCAAAACATGTATAATCGAGATTAAGTACCGAGTAATCTAGATCAAATCGCTTAATCTTGGTTGGTGAAACCGGTCCTTAAACATCTAAGAATGATCTTGATAGCGACGAAACAAATACGATGCGTGACAGCCGAGTTGGACAGTGACCATTAGACCTGTACGCGGAAGACTGCGGCGGCACGACGGACGACGAGGGAGCCGGCAGCAGTCTGCGAGTGGCGGGTGGTGAATCGGCGAGAACTAGGTGGCGACTTGTTAATGTGCGGATGGTACATATGTGTGTGTGACGGACTAGAAATTCAAGAAAAGGCAATCGTTTATTGTAACGACAACGTTCGATAATGTATTATTAAGTGTTGAAATACAAACGGAATTTGGAAGCTCATGTAGTCTGTGAATATTAGGTACTGAGTAAGATAGGTATATGGCTGTAAATACAAGACGGAAAATATAAAAATTTTTGGCAGCGGCAAAGATAAGTCTAGTAAATAAACAAGAAAATTATATTTCACTTTTGTGTAGTTAAGTACAAGTTACTCTAAACCGAGCCTGTCTACTACGCTTACCACAAGAACTTAGTAATGTCGTCTTGCACTTTGAGAAGGGGGGTAATAATTTCCGTCCAGTAAAATACAACCGCGCACTCGAGCTTGAAACTCAAGTTAAAGTGTCAGAAGTTGAGGGGTCCCGGGTAGTCCCGCCTCGTCGAACTACTTGGAGCTGCCCCTCACCCAGGACATCGTCGGGGCTAACGTAGGCGGCTTTGAGAGAAACCTGTGGATGACAAGACGTAGGCAGTACCGGCTCTCTCCACCAACCTCAGTCGATATTCCCGCCTTCCCTCTAGGGCAAAGCCTCCTCTTCAAACTAGCTGCGCTAATATTTAGCACGCGTGCTAGTATACAAGGATCTTCTGCAGACAACTACGTTGTTGCAGGCATACAACACCCAATCATATGTGCTGCAATTAACTACAGTGTTTTCAAGGGCATGTCAACCCATAAATAGCTTTCGCAAGTAATACTGATACCCAGACCTATTTTCTATGGTTACGTTAACTTCAAGCTCAATTGTAATTCGTAGTTCGAGAACACATCTGATCTTCGAACGTATTTTCCAATTGGGTTTGTAAGAACTGAATCGTTTTAATAAGCGTATGCCACTAAAAAGCGAATTTATTCGTTATTTTCTATGGCTCACCAACATTAGCTCGCAATGAAATGGGTCAAGAAAAAAGTTTCCATTTATCGTAATATTTCTTCGTGCCTATCATACAGGACAATATAACAGAGTACTAAATTAACTTGCACCAGCATGGGTAACTTTGCACCACCAAATATGTTTCTGTATAGGACGTTTGGTTAAGGGAAACCAGATGACAGGGTATTCTAAAAAAATAATTTGATTTACTCAGACAATTATCACTAATATTTCACCAATCAACCAACACACACACAAATATTATTGGTAGTGCAATGTTACCCATGCTGGTGTAAAGTATACCCAGTTTACGGTATTTTAATGTTTTTCTTTCTTTTCAGAGAATGTAAATCAAGTGAAACATTAACGGTATTAGCTCTGACCCAGAATAACCTCCATGGTTTATTTATTTACCACATCAGATAGTTTTAACTTATCTTCAGGGCGACGCCTAAATGCGTGGCAAGGCTCAGAAGTGACGTAGAAATAAGAGCCACAGTAAAAAGCCCATTACATTCCGCACCGCCACAACATGCCAACCGCTGAACTATAGCGTGCAGGATTCCCACCGATCCATTTTTACTGTGCGACTTTTGAGCGACGACCATACAATTTTATTGCTGGAATGTCTGTATTAAAGATCAGAGCACTTGTCTATCAGAGTTTCACATCCGATTAGTACATTTTGAAGTACGCCAGTCTGAAAAGGTAGTTTTTAGTCATGTTGGAGGGCTGAGAAAGTGTGTTTTTAATGAGCAAAATGTCTTGATGACATACCGGTCTTGTCAGAAGAATCTTCTTTTCGTAACGTTGTCATAAGTATATGTGGAACGGTTAATAAAAAAGAAAAAAATTACGAACACACTTCAACGCATTTGGGCGCGTGGTACGCGTCGTCCTCAATTCTACAGCTCCATTGACTAGAAATTTTCAGTGCTAACGATCACACAGTGACTGCATTCGTTTACGAGTATGTATCAGTATTGCGAACGATAAGAGTAATTTAACACTCATTTTGCGTATACCTAGCTTTCACATGTTTTGTTAATATATTCTGCATAAAAGTACTAACTTAGATACCAAATATGTTAAATCTTTCAGTATCTTGGACGGCATGAATCTAGACAGTTTACGAAACAACAATATCGTAAAATCGTATTTTTTAAACACTGGCTGACGACTTCCAAGATAAAACGTTTCCTAATCGTTAATGCAATCGTGTGCAGTGTGTGTGCTCTTTACTGACTGCAAGTAAGTGCAACAGCACAGAAGTGTGTGCCAGCCTATCTCCACGCCCCGGCTATCTACACGGGCGTTTAACATTTGCCCGTAATGTAGAGCCATAAAGCGACAGAGCGCGCCGTGAAAGTCAACAGAGGCCGTTAATGAAGCGAGGCAAACACGCGGACCGAGAAAGCAGAGCTACTGTAAACAAGCCTCAGTGGACAGTACGAAGATGAAGGCCATTTTTAAAACGGAACACACCATCCTGACACTTTCACGACACTTTTATTTTGCCTTGCATAAACGCATGTTTGTTTAACTTCAACAGACGATAGACTGAGGTAACCAAAATTTGATTCCCCCTATCAACGAAGCATTTTCTTCCACATACTTAACTGTAATTCTATCAAATTTCATAATGATTTACAAAACCATACCTGGGAAGAAATATCACCATCGCTGAATTAAGTCCCAAAAATGGCCATTCGCGAGATCGGATTAGTGGACATGGCTGATTCGAAATTTCAAAATTTTCAAGGATTGTCAATTTCTACCGCTCCAAATAAAGAATCAACACTGCTTTCGGCTTGAACTACGAAAATCACATCACGACTAATGCGCCAACCATTAAGATAGTTACACAAGAAAAGTGTTATTCGACTATTACACATTACGGCTTTTTAAGTTTCACATTCTTATTTACGAACTGTTCAGTTGTGCTCGCTTGAGAACTGTCAGAGACCTGTGCGCTTACTTTGATACTCCCGCAGGTTCACGTATACGCTACGACAGTGATCAAACTCACAATTTCAGTCTCACGTGTTAGGGAAATGACCGGGGGGGGGGGGCGTACTTCACAAAACAGTGCGCGCCGGGTGTTCACGATGGTAGAACAAGGGCTTACTGGCATTCCAGGTCAATTGACGTGTCTTTTTTTTTCGTCCCACTCCCAGGTTCTGTATTGGCTCTCGTAACTGACTAACACTGCAGTGTCCGAACGTGAGGCGCTCCACAGAACAATGAAGACAATGAAGGCAAAAGTGTGTCGCCATCATAACGTACAATTGCTTTTCATACACGAGGTTGAAAATCATTGGAACGAGTTCAAAATGAGAGAGATGAATTCCAGTGACGCAGATATGTATTATAAATGATGTTTGCATGGAGTTTGTAATATGCCATTCTAGATTATACTTATGTATATAGAATTGAGCAAATGGTCACCCATGACAACGTTAAGGAGCCATCAAAATTCCAATGTATGTGTTTTATTGGTATTTGGTAGCTGCAATCAGCATGGAAAATTGCAAACGATCTTAATGTAGTATAATAATTCACTGTAATTGAACATTTCTAGAAAGAGTAATAATTGGGCTACAGAGACTGTGCTTGGACTCTGTGAAAGATGTAGCGTAGATTATAATTAAAATAGTATTAGATTCATGATCAAGAAAATATGTAAAATTTATATTGGATCTAGAGGACGATGAGACTGGAGAGAATTGGGTTTCGTCAAGCTGCGGGAAGCAGAGAACAGGCCTTGTATGTGTCAAGGGGGTTGATGAATTGCCGAGAGAATAGTGCCTCGCACGCCCCACTGGGCGAGTGTGTTAGAGATAGAAATAAGACGCCTGCAACTGTTTGTCGCAGTTGTATTTAAAATATAATTTAAATATAATTTGATTTATAAATAAGGCAATTTATGTACAAGAACAGAAGGGTATGAACAAACATGTAAACTGGTAATTTTAATTAATACATTTGACACTTGATTCGCTCGCAAAAGGCTGAGTTCTTAGCCGTATGTAAACAGAGTTTAAATGTAACAGAGTTTCTGATTGGTCGAAGGGAGCTGGAGGTCAGTGTAGTCGGCTTGGCTTGGAGACGCGGTTTAGTGAGAGTCTTGGAGTCGGTCGTGCACTGTTCGCACAATTCACATCCAGCGCGGCGTTGTGTGACTAGGCTCAACCGCAGATCAGTGATCTGGTCTATTCTGTTTCATGGTGAGCGAGGACCATTTGTTGTCGTGTCAAGTAACTTTTATCAATATCGACTATATTATTTAATATATACACACTGAGCTAGACCGTGGCATAATTATTTAAATCAATATTATTGGTAAATGGGCATTGCATTTAATGTGGACGTCAGAAGCAAGTTACAAGTTATACTAAAACCCAATAAAACAAAACTAAATAAAATAATTGGACCGTATATGAAATCAGTAACTCAACCTTTCAATAGGATATTCTTGATGTAATGGTTAGAACCTCTGACTTTTTAAGTTAATATTTTTAAGGGGAGCGAATTCTAACCTCTTACGAAAAATATTTTTATTTTCGCACTTTTGAGTGCAATTTGAATTTTCTTCTTTCAATAACTAATGCATGAACAATTACAAATCGCTATATGGAAGATGAGAAAATATAGGACACGTCTCATTTCCTACGTATATCCGCCAAACCAGGCGACAAATGCTTTAATAGCTAGCGTAGAAGTTGGTGTTCTAGAAGTTGTGTCAGACCTTACGTAAGCAAGTGCAAAATCTAGCATCTTGTAACGACAGGGTTTAGGAAAGGCGTGTCAAGCACTGCGAACTAGGGCGGCGTGTCTCAACCACAAACAAAAACATAACGTGCAGTGCTAAGCGACTAGACCTTACATAGTCGAGATAAGCGCTGGTGCAAGGCACGTATGAGCGATAAGAAAAGCATGTCACGCACAAGGATAAGTAGGGAAGTCATAAATTGTCCGAAGGTTCTATTTAAATCTTATCATTCCATGAAAACACTATTATTAACTTGTAGGCCTATCGTGTGTCTACGCATGCAGGAGTAGGTTTAAATAGGTCAGTTGTAAGCAATCGTTTCGAAAGTAATACATTCCTTGGTTTGAATACAACGCCTAAAATGGAGGAAAGAAAAGTAGTAGTCTTTAGACGTCAATTATAAATTTCCTACGTATGTCTATACCATATAAAACAATTCAGCAAATAAATGAGTTTGTAAATTAAACGAATAAATTACTTTATTTTTATAGTGGATTAAATGGAAATTAACGTTAAGTTTGCTGACAAAGATTATCACGCGAAACATCAACTCCGGAGACTAATTACAATTCACGAAATTGTAGCTTGATAAAAATACTAAACACCAGCCAAGGAAAAAGTTGCACTGCAACGAACCATGACAGTAACAAAAAACTTAAGATTAAACATTGCATCATTGTTGCTGTGTTTTAAAGCAATTTCCGATTGATTTTGTAGTCACTTGAGCCAGTTATTTTGCCAAATTATAAGTTTTCAAGAAATATTTCGTGAAAGTACAGATTTTGTACTGAGTGATAACTTGTTTTCTTGAAATACGCACCTGCAATATTATTGAAACATACATTTAGTTTTCCCCCCTCTTGAAAGAAAAGTTTTTTTTTATGAATTGGAATTATAGTAGTTCTATTATTTCTCGTTTAAAATAGATTCCCGTTGATATCGCTCCCGTTGGAAATATGACTGACGTTATGAACTGACCAAAATGTCTTCACTCACTTTTGTTAGTAAAAAAATCCCCGAATAAAAAGTTGCAATGTCATTGAGACTACCGCACTTATAACAAAGAAACAGTCAACACGGAAGTGATCATGAATGTGGCCCGCAGTTTGTCAAACGTTAGATACTTTCCTACGAATCCCTTTTATGTAACACTTACCTATTAGGCTCCTCGCAAGAGCACAACACAACTATATTTCATGTAATCATATACGCGACTGTGAAAATTCAGTTCATCTTAAACACGATTGTGATCACACAGTGCGAACACGCAAAAGTGAAAAATAACAATCAAAATAATTGTGACTTTCAAGCAGAACATTTCAGGAGCGCAATACATACTGTAGAACACTGTAACAACACGTGTTTTTAAAACTAGTTTCAGAAGGATTCCTAAGTATTCCCCTAGTAAAAAAAAATAAGCTCTGGACACAGGATTAATGACCATCGATCCCATTAGTTCATTTAGGAATTCTAACTAGGCCTACTTTAAATAAGTGACTGATGTAATACCTTAAAAAAAATTTTAATAGTTTTTGCTACTACTATTTATACGACACAGGTTTTCTACAAATACTAGAAATGAGTGTATGAAAACTAGAGTAAAAACTGAGGTACGTTTCTTACATGCCGAAGAAATCCCACAATAGACCTACACGTGGCAACGAAAAATACTACTTGGAAAAACGCCTTGTATTGTTAAGTATGAACGCAATCGAATTAGTCACCAATTATAAGAGCGAGGGTTCAACGGTAAAAACTTTGGACTTGCATTCGAAAGGACACGGGTTCGATCCTCTGCTTCAGCCAGCCGGAGTTCGTATTCCCACAATTTCACGAAATCGCTCCAGGGAAACACTAGAATTGTTCCTAAACATGAGCAATGTCCAATAAGAAAAAATCTTTAATTACATGTCAAGACTAGTTGCTGTCGTCGCTAGTAACTAGAGTACCCCTAGCAGTTGCGTAACCTGGATTTAAAAAGGGGGTGGGGTACCTAAGAATAATATAATTTAACACTTACCACCCCCCTTTAAAGTGGACGTGGAGGTTCAGTGGGGTCTCAAATTTTATTGGATTGTGGACATACGCCACTGCTCATGTTTAGCTGATCGAACCTGTGTTTAATGACAAAGTACGAAAACGAACAAGAAAAAAAAAACAAAACAAATATAAAACGCACACAAAAATATATTTTTAAAAAAGCAATCCTTGCGGAATTCTGTCAATTCCTTTTTTTTTTTTTTTTAATAAAAGTTATATTAGACAGCAAAGAATTTTATACATGGAATTCAGTCGAACATCGACACAACACCCAGACACGACAGACATACACAAAAGACAGATACAAATATAGAACCAGATTCCCAATAAGAAACAAGATGGAAATAGACGAAAACAGTGAACAGTGGACCACAAACACAAGACAATAGACAACACAACACAAGTTTAAACCAAAGAAAAATGCAACGTTTCGGGAATTGCGATCTATCCCCGTCTTCAGGCTGAGACACAGCTGGTCGGAACACCAAGATGCGAATGAAGACCGTCTTTCCCGGGAAATTTTGGACTTCAAGGGAAAAATAGAACTTGTAAACCTTAAATATTCTTCTAGTAAAAATATATTTTTACAGTTTTCTTTCAAACTAGTCCCGTGGGGCAAGGGGTGTTATAACCCCTATATCCTCCCTCCCTTTGGCTTCGACCCTGAAATTAGTTAAGTCTGGAGAAGAAAACGCGCCCAGCGTGTTCGAGAACTACGGAAAGCCACGACTTTGCAACATGTAGGCGGCATGACTTTCCCCGACAGCGAGACCAATCTCATCTCGAGCTGGTGTGGATCTGGGATGAAGCTGTCCTCGACATGGATTACTTCCAGAGTCCGTCGTAGTAGCAGGAAGCGCGCATCACGCTCTACTGAAGTGAAACAATGCAAGTCGTGCAGAAACTAACACGGCTCGGACACATTGATTTCTGCCGTATTCGTTCGCGAGTCTGAGATTAAGGGACCTCCCTAGACAGGCTGCGTTTGTGTGTGTGAGCCAGGAGCGGTAAGGTTGCCGCTAACCGGCGTATGTAATGCATTATCGCCTCTCCGCTCAAGCCACTCAGCTGGCGTATAGTGTTTTGCTATAATCATTTTTATAGGCGGTTCGAAATAAAGTGAGAACTCAAAAAAGCCCTGCTAAAGTTCTATTTTCAGCTAATTTGTATTGTTCTGCGCGTAACTGCTATAAACGGGAAATGTCTAACCTCTCTTGAGTCTTGACACGTCAATGTTTGCGCGTGTAAGAAAAGTTGTTAAGTCAGTATGAATCTATACAGTTCGATTGAAAAAGTTTATTACTTATATAAAACGCAATTGTGTCGATTTCGTTTACTTCGTTTCAGTGTGATTGTATTTAAATAGGAAAATACACGTATAGGCCATTCGGATTAAAGTGAGCACTAAAGATTTAATCTTTGAAAAAAATCACTAGCCGTTACTGCATATACATCACCACTAACAAGAGTTACCTTACTGCTTGTATGGTTGGTAGCGATTTATTGTACGTAGTTCCGTGTATTTTCCTATTTGAATACAACATTAGTGAAAGAACATATGATGAACTCGACCTGTCTGTATTTAATACACTTCAAAATATTTACTTATGATCTTATTGACATTCATACATACATTATAATTAGACTGGATTGGCGCGAGAATTATGTGATGCTATCGTCGACCTCGAGTCGCCTTGGCCATTATCGCTTGCTCCGCGCTTCAGACAGTTCAAAACTCCACCAACAGGTGGCATCAGAGTTAGGTTCTCGCCGCCAAGTTGCATATATGGTTGCATCATTTGCGTATATACACGTTCAAAAGTATTGGAAATTACTTTGAGTATCATTGCCGAAATGATGTGAAACCATCGGTAATCTGTATATTATGTTTTACGTTTGCCAGCCTACAAGAAACAACATACTTTTTATTTCACATGTTAAGAAAATACGTTATTTATTGTTTCTAAAGTGCGTCGTCGTCGTTCGTGGCAGTAGAAATGAACGAAACTTGAATTATTGAATAGCGTGTGTCATGTCTGTTGTCGTGGCGGTTTTGCGTTACAAATTCAAATAAAGTATGCCCTAATTTACGAGATTTATAACGGCAATAATGCGTGTTGTTTAGATTAGTCGATGGACAGAAACCATACATTAACTCGCAGGTATTTATAACTAAGATTACTTTTTTTATATCTTACATTCAGCCCCCGTGCATTTAATGAGTAGATATTGTAGCTAAAATTTATCGGAGCAGTTTAATGTAGTTGTAAATATTGCACGTCCCTATGTAAATAAAAGCACGTGGCATTATTTGTGTTAACATCGGCGGAAAGATATAAACTGGCAGGAAATAGAAATTAATCAGGGCTTTTTTTAGTGTTAACTTTATTCCGAATCACCTATAACTATATTGCGTAATTTCGCTGCCAACCACACAAGCATAAGGCAACTAGAGTAGGCCTACATGTTGAAGTATATGCAGTAACGGCTAGTGATATTTTTCGAAAGTTAAGTTTTTAGTGCTCACTTTATCCCGAGCGACCTATACTACGGAACTTTAAGCGGTGACCACATTACTTTATTTATGAGCGACATAGTTCAATGTCTAACGCTTGTTTCTACAGTTGTGTTTACTGAATTAGGTTGTTAATTTTCCACGTAAAGCAGTCTGTAAAAATCCATTTTTGGCCATTTTGAGGTGCCAGAAAATTACGTTTTTAATAAACGTGCGGAATTTTTAAAACTAAAGCGACATAGTTTGAGGTGAGTGATCTTTTAGAAGATATATACAAATATGTTAAATAGTTTCGTTAAAAAAAGAAAAGGCATAACTCGCTGCAACAAGTTTGAAGCGCAGTTAGGCCTACATGCGCGTTAGAGGTTCAGGTCATGGAAACTGTACGGGCGACCTTGAAGCGCGCATCAAATGCAGCATCGCCAAACGATCGAAGCGCTGAACTAGCTAGCAAGATTCCCGCCAATCCGTTTTTACTATGGGATTTTGATACAGACTTTCCACCGATAAAATTATACGCTTGAAGTTAATTGCACGTTTTTATAGCGCGTTTCGCACACATCCGGTTAGTACAGTCTGAACTATGGCAGTCTGGAAGGCAGTTTTCAGCTTACGGAGGGCTTTGAGACCGTGTTTTAACGCGCCATGGTGTGTTAATGGCGTTTTGCACTTGTTCTAAGTGTGTTCTCATTTCGTACATTGGTATAATAGGCAGATGTGAAACAATTTAGTGCAAAAAAACATTAACCAACACGCTGCAACGCCCGTATGCCTGGCCACAGAGTGGGAGAGTTCAGCTGACAGGAGTTATTCGAAACTGCGTTAACGTACGCGAGTTATCATATAGATTGTTGGCAATACGGTGAGCACTTTTGAAGACCATCTTGTCTAGAATTATAATCGGAAAATATTTTTTATTGTTAATTGAGACGTTAACGTTTGAGTACAGAGCAATCTGTACACTTTGATTGTTACTAAGGTGACTGTTTATATTAAAAAGTGGGAGGACACTATAAATAATATTGTTGCATGCCATGTACCTGGAGGCCAGTGGTAGGCGGCTGTTTCGTAACACCTTGAGGGCTGGCCGATGATTCAAAGCCCAAGTGGCTCATAGTGGGAATCCCGCCGAAACTACGTCATAGATACCTGTCCCAACTGCGTCTTAACCCTTTGAGGGCGGCCGACGTGACTACAAGCACATCCGAAACATGATGAAATATCTATTTTTAGACCCCTGTAATGCGGGGAACACCCGACTGTCTGGGATAGTATAAAAGCACAAAATCGGCACATTTGAGGAGAGTTCGCTATTGGTAGTGCTAGAGGAAGGTGCTACGCCTGTGGAGAGAGACTGGTGAAGACATCTTGGTGACGTCAAAGTCTACTGTGAGGCGGCAGGGGGGCTACCTTCGGAGCA
Organism: Medauroidea extradentata; assembly: GCA_003012365.1. Classification (NCBI taxonomy): domain Eukaryota; kingdom Metazoa; phylum Arthropoda; class Insecta; order Phasmatodea; family Phasmatidae; genus Medauroidea; species Medauroidea extradentata. The sequence goes on along the minus strand of PNEQ01010995.1, from coordinate 13,269 downwards.
GTGTTTGGCGATACAAGAGGTCTGCTGCGGCGGGCTGACAGGCGAAGAGGAGGTGCGCGACGGGAGTCGAACAGAAGACCTCAAGAGTGAAGACAGCGGTGCACTCGGGGTGCTGCGCAGCACATGGTGAGCCATCACCACTTCGGACTGATAAGGTTGTACATTGTCATTATTAGAAAGACTGTTGATTGGATATATGACTGAATTTTATTGTGATTTATAATGTTTAATTAATTGATGGTAGACTTTTCTTGTGCTTTAATTGTCAAAGTTAATTAACGTGTCTGTGACACAGGAGTAATTGTGTGCATAACTAATTGTGTTGTGAGAGTTCTAGTTGATTACTGTTTTGTGTATTTCGTAGCTTTGTGAGCTATTA
>PNEQ01010995.1:0-12790 GCA_003012365.1 Medauroidea extradentata | reverse complement strand
GTGTAACAATATGAAAAGAAAAAAAGAACTACGGTTTCACTTTATCCCAAACCACCTACAGGAATAGCGTTCAAAGGTCGTCACACGTGTGTGTACTCATTTCAGGTCGATAAGTAATCACTGAAAATTACTATTGTTGCGGTCAGGGGAGCACAGTCACAAAAAAGTATACATTGTGTACAATACACATGTATCTTCAGCAATAATACAGATATTTGACAAAAGTAGTCTTAGGCGTGCTCTTGTTTATACACGGATTTCCAGACACCTGCAGATTTCAAGTGAAGTATGTAGCGTTGTCTACCATGCATTCTTAGGGAGACGTACACGACCTCGCCTTTTTACAAGCTGTACGTTCAAGACTGTGCGTTGTTCGGAACACCGAGTTGGCACGTTTTTTTTTTCCTTCTAGTCTTTTTGTCTTTCCCGTATGTGAGTTTAAGTGGTGACGTTAGAGTTTTGAGTGTAGTATGATGTAAAGTCGAAAGAATGCACCTCCGTTTTCTTTCTACGAAACGGTTTGGTGACTCTCCATATGTATGGTAAGCTACAATTACATTTAAAAATCATTCTAAGGGGTTCCGAAAACGTGTATTTTAAAAAACAGAAGTATAGAGAGAAATTCTCTAACTCCCTATATTGGTTAGCGTGGGTGAGAGACGGCACAACATCGATGAAACACAGGCGTGCTGCTGCTCAGGTGTATACGTAATGCAGTATCACTCCTACACCCAAGCCTCTCAACTGGTGTGGACTGCATCGGACTGTTTCCCCTTACGGGACTTCAAGCGGTGATTATGTTTTATTTTTGGGGAGTCAAACACGAATTTCTGCTTTTTGTGTTTTTCGTATACACTGGGTATCTTCTCGTTACGACAGTTTGAAAATCAGCATTTAGCTTACAGCGACATAGTTGGAAATTTATGTTTTTAGTAGATATACAAATTTAATATGCGTCAAGTAGTTTTGTAAAAAAAATGGCAACTTGCTGCAAGACATTTTAAACATAAGTATGGAGCCCCCGTCTGCTCCAGCCGCCGAGCACGCAAGCAGAGCTTCGGCAGATAGAAGTTAGTCCATATATAGGTGATTCGAAATAAAGTAAGTACTCAAAAAAATCCCTGTTAAATTTAGATTTTCAGGCAGTTCGTATCTTTCCGCGCCTGATGGCTAACGACGGGAAATGTCGAACCTCTCTGGAGACGTTACATGATGTTAGCGCGTGTACGATAAATTGTTCAAGTCGGCAGGCACCTATATAGTTTGATAAAAAAATTATTATTGAAGTATGCCTATTTCAGTTGATTTTATTTCAATTGCTGTATTAAAAAAGTAAAGCACACAGAACTATATCCGGCCATTTGCTGCCAACCATACAAGCGGTAAGGCAACTTTGGTTAACAGCAATGGCTAGTGACATTTTTAATAGTTATGTGCTCACTTTATCCCGAACGACCTATATGATGTTTGGTTAGGAATAGCATTCAAAGAAGTTTAGGCCTACACGTGTGTATTACCCAGTCATGTTCTTCGTTTACCTCTAAAGTTAATATTTCCATCGCCGAAAACTGCGGGAAAAAAAAAAAAATTGCTGTTCTTTTTAAATATGTAAATGTTGGAGCTGAATCTTTTAAAGGTATTGACTAGGTTTCACCAACATTTGCTAAAGAGGATTACTACAAGATTTTTCTTGTTAAATCATCTGTTAATCCTTTTTAACAAATGTTTAATGCTGTAGGAGAGGTTGGTGAAACCGGCCCACAGGCGTGTACAATACATTTTTATATTTAATATTAAGTCATTATACGATAGGGTCGCTACTGAATACGCCATATAGGACAGTTGTGGAGAGGACTGCATGCCAGCTACGTGACTTGCACCTAGAGGCTATGGTGAAACATGATACGCATACTGTCTCGTCCTTACCACTTCCGCAAATAAAGGCCTCGAATGCGCTAAACATGTTCACCCAGACGGCCGCCTTCCATTATTTTCGTACATTAACCTCTTGACAAGACGTGGAATTGTTTCTATTAAATTCAGGATTGTTAAAGGTCTGCACGTTTCTTCACGATCCTAGAATGCCGATTATACCAACCATACTGTAGATGAAGGTTACACAATGTCTTCCTGTAACACTATATTTCCCCCTGCTCGGAGAACGTATGTAGATGGAAAGGGGGGAAGAAGTCAGAGTGCAAGGCGGCTGACGGGAGCATGCTGCTGGCGGGGCATATTTTACTGCTACGTTCGCGTTGTTCTCGTATTGCCTCGGCCCGGCTCAGCTCGACGTCGTATCGGCGCCTTCCTTGACGGCCTGTTTTCCGGCGAGCGCGAGCCCAACAGGACAGGAGTGTCCTCACCACTTCCGTCCCGCCACTGTCCGCGCCTATCTCACGCGTTGCTCCACTTCCAGGGACACGCACTTCCACTTTCCGTGGCCGGCTCGCTCACACTGTCACCCATACTCTACAGCCCACGTTTTTTGACAGTTAACAAGTTTCATTTCAGAAACTTATTATATTTGCTTATTTATGGACTGGTGGAGGTGGCTGCCTGTTCGGGCAGTCTAGCAGTGTCGGTCGTTACTTGATAATTCGAAAACTGCTGAACACGCAGTGTGATGTCTGCTTACGAATTTAATTCAAAGAACGTTACACGTATGTTGCCCATCTCATGTCCACAACTACTCATTAAATCATATTTTCTTGCTGTCAAAAATTTGCGTACATGCGTTTCTTTTAAGGAATTAGAATCTTGGGGCTTAACAGGCATAGCCAGGTACAATTCAACGTTACTTTTAATATCACGTCATAAAATGACAGGGCCACCACTGAATGTCTCAGAGGCTAGTAGGCGGGAAGAGTGCATGCCAGTTTAGTGCCTTGCCTCTAGGGGAAGGTGCAATGCGCGTGCCGTGTCGTCCTTACTACGTCCGCTTTTTTTAGGTCTCAAACGCGCGCCCTCAGGTGGCTACCTGGACGTATTTTGCGCAGAGCCGCACCTCACTAGTACATAACACGACACTACATCACTCCAGCCTAGCTGGAGGGGACCTTCACTCCCCCGCCGATTACACAAACACGTAATATATTAATTATGTCAACAATCCCCCTCCAGCCCTAAATACGGGTCCGGAGCCCAGCTAAAACAGTCACACGCACCCCGCCGCCGTTCCAATGATTTGCAACTAGTCTGTCGGGATGCTTTTGATTTTACAAACACCCAGAGAGTTATGGAAGCTTCGACTTTCGGTCTCGCGACAGCACGGCCTCCGGGGGCATATGAAGAATCGGCGGCGGCTGGCATAGTGAGTGCAAACGGATCAACTGCACAGAGGCGTGGGATAAAATGGACCCGGGAGTTAGACGCATTTTTTAAATTGTATTCATATTAAAAGAGGAAGAAAACTGGGGGAGGGTGAATTTATGGGTTTGTGAGGGTATCTACGACTTACCTTCCATAGGGCCCCGGAAATCAGACTGAGAGCCCCGATTTTGCGCGTTCCAGGCAACCACCTTCAGGTCTTGATCTTTCATTTATTTCAAAGAATTGCGAATTACTCTAATACTTTTTAACCAAATACTTTGAAAACAATTTGAGACTGTGTACAGTCATACAATACACAATTTTGCCACAGCGTTTTTTTAAATAATGTATCGTTTGCTAGCAAAAATTATTTTGCTTCATTATGACTTAGTTTGACGACAAAATATGTGATATTTCAGGGGCAAAACTCTAAAAATCCGTTCGGTGTAATGCCAACAGAAAAATTCAGATACAAACAATGATATGTAAGTGTTTTAAAACTGTAAGAATGAATTTTTGATACATGTATGAATTTGCGTTAAAGAAAAATGTTTTCGAAATCACAGCAAAACTAAAGAGCGAGGATTTAAGGGCCCTCCCTAGATAAGCTGCGTTTGTGTGAGAGGCAAAAAATATATTGAGTGATAAGAGTGACCGCTGACCGGTTTGTAATGCTGCATTATCGCCTCTCCGCGTAAGCCATTCAGCAGCGTGCAGTACTTTACTAGTAGTATTATTCCTGTTTAGACTTGAAGCGGTGACCAATTACATATGTGGGCAGCATATTTTAAAGTCTAACTCTTGTTTCAATATTGTTTTCGAATCCAGTTTTTTCCCAGATATGGTAGTATTCAAAAGCAATTTTCTGTCATTTTGAGGGGCCAAAAAATAAGGTTTCAAATAAACTTGAATTTTTAAAACTATAGTGACATAGTTTTAAGTGCGTGTTCTTATCGTATATATAAAGATATAACGCGCGTTAAATAGTTTCGTCGAAAAGAATAGTCGTAACTCGCTGCAACGCATTTGAAGGGCAAGTAGGGAGGTCCCTATGGCGAACATGTAATTTTAGTGGTAGAAAGTCTGTAGCACAGTTCAGTTCACGTTTATATATGAGTTTCATATACACCCGGTTAGTACACTTACAAGTCTGAAAAGGTCATTTTTAGCTACGTTGGAAGGCTTAGAAACAGAATTTTAACGAGCATGGTGATATAAGTTTAATGACATTCCGCCCTTGTTCGAAGTGTTTTCTTTTCGTACTTGGCACACTGGGCACATTTTGGATAGTTTCGTAGAGAAAATCCATTTTAGAACACTTCAACGCATTTGAAGCGCTTTGTAGACGTCGCCATTGATAGGGTATTAGCGGGAATTTTCAAATAATTGTCTCTCGGATCTATGCACGTTGGCTACAGTTACATACGTGGTTCAGGACAAATTTCGCACTTTTGAAACCCTAGTTACTTTATTTCTTTCAGATAATTTATAGTTTCCTGTAACTCTTTAGTATAAACAAAGTAATGTCTTGGAATGATTCTTGCAATGCTGTACTATTGTGGACATACGCCATTGCTAAGTATGAAACTAAGGAAACACTAACGAAAAAAGAAAAAATGAGAAGACAAGCCTAGTTTGTCTATAGTTAACACATTCCATAAACAAAAAAAAAAAAAAAAAAACAGAACGTAAAAGATTCCAAAAGTCATTAGTTAACTAAAAATAAAGAAAAATATACCTAGTAACTTAAGGGCGTTCTAGTGGGTGAAAAAATCATAATTTTATATTTGTATAAAACAGAGTTAGTTTTGTTGACCTTACTTGAGAGAACACTTACTTCTTACAAAAAAATTAGCTCGGCAGTTTTCCCATAATGGCATTTCAAAGTCAAAATTACCATATTTTTACTTCATACAAATTTTGAAAATCAGTAAACATAATGAAATTCATAAAATCGCATCAAAACTACATGTCACTGCCTACTACTTTAAGCATACAAAAACGCATTATAAAATATTTTTGTATTTAAAAGAATTGCTAAAAGTATCAAAAATTACCAAATTTTTAAAATTTTTACATACAATTTTTATGTAGTGGGTTTTTATATGCTTCAAGTCGTAGAGCGTGGCATGTAGTTTTAAAGTTTTATAATGTTTACTGGTTTTCAATTTTTGTATGAAGTAAAAATATACAAATTTTTACTCAGAAATGCTATCATGGGATAACTGGTTGAGCTAATTTTTTTCCGTAAGAGGAAAATATGCTCCGAAGTAACGTCTATAAAACTAACATTATTTCATACAAACATAAAATTGTAATTTTTCTCTACTTGAACATCCTTAAGAGGGCGTGGTACATAATTCAACGCTAAAAGCATTAATCTATAACTGTAGGTTTCTTGAAGCCAATTTGAGAAAATAAATAGCAATCCTAGACATTAGTTTTAACTAACTTTTTTTAACAAAATTGTTTCCAGTGTTATGAACTTCTGAGGCACAGTCTCTGACGCCGGAACCTCGTGCATTTAACTGCGGCGCAAGAGATCACGCGTAACGATTGAGTGATTCTGGATAAATATTTACTCATAAAGTTGGCAAATACCATTGTCTAGGATTGTCATCGAGTATTTTATCCATATTGGCTTCGAAAAAGCGTAGAAATAAATTGATGTTTTCAGCGTTTATTTATCTACCACGCACTCTTAAGTGCAGTGTGTATAGAGTGTCAAATTCTCATAAGTTAATGTCTGAAGTCGCAATGTTTTCAAAAGTGCTCACTTTATCGCGAACCACCTGTAGCAGTAATGCTATTGTGTCGCCATTACTCTGTATCTTGCGATATCGAAACAGGGACACCGTCTTTAAGGTAGACGCTCAAATGCCATCAAGTCTTCCTCTCAAGGATTTTCTCATGTGGGAATCGTGCCCGACGATGCAACTGGTCGGAGAGTTTTCTCGGGGATCTTCCGTTTCATCCGCCACTTCATTCCTCAACTGTTCCATACATCATGCCAACCCTCACCAGCGCCAAAGACCTCTTCACTCACCCTCTCAAGAAGAACCCCTCAACCCGACCGGTACAGACGGACACGAGCTTACCGAGGTGCGCCTCAAACAGCATACACGAGAAAATAATACATCATCCTGTGATGACAGCAGGCAGCATGTTATCGACTCAGTGTTCAGAGTAGTCGTCGCGATCGTATTTACCCACGGGCGACCAGGCGCGACACAGCGGCGGGGTCAAGGGTCACAGACATTGGGCAGACTGACTGCCTCTGCCTACGACAACGGCCGTATCTGGACTAACATCCCGTTCTCGATATTAACCCAAGTCCTCGCCTGGCGCGTGGAAGTAGTTTTAGCGTGTCTAGTGTGTTGTGTTTTACGCTAAATTGTTTAACTTATTCTCTATTATCTTTATATATTAAAAACCCCGCTTAACTATGCTTTTGCGGTTTTACAACCACGGCACGCCTATTAAATACCTGGTTAAACAATAACATAACCATTCGTTTGACTAAACGCCATTCTTTCCTCAAGTAATCGTCACACTTCACCGTTCTTAGTCCTGTGACCGATGGTCACTGAGCAGTAGTAGTTTTGTAGGTTGGTACCATTTCTAGTTATTTTTGTGTTTAAAATTCTTAGGGTATTTACACAATTGAAAACTTAGCATTTGACTTAATTTGACTTTACGATAGTTTTCAATACAAGACTTCTTGTGGAGTCTTACACAATGGCGTCGCCAAAGCTGAAGACCAGCAGCCTTAACTTTACATTTCCGATAAACCGAAAACCTAGTCAAAGTAAAAAAAGCCGTTCGCAAAGAACCATCTGATTTATGCATGTTAGAACGAAAAATTTTTATTTCTTAGTATCGTTTTGTTCTCCACTATTGGGATTTCGTGAAAAAGTAACAGGATTGTTTTAAATGTACTCTAAAACCTGGAAAATGGCGTTGGAGAATTATTCGTAAACTAACTTTCCGTTATTTAAACTTTACGTTCGTATTGTGTACTGACGAAATACATATAGTAACGGAAACGTTAAGTCAAATGTTGAAGTATTCAGTTCGGTGTAGGCCTTTGAGATGGCACCTTGGAGCAGGCCAACAGTTGAACGACCACGATCTTGGGTGCGAGCGGGAGAGGAGGGATGGTCTGGTAGCTGATTCCTGAGAAGGTGAACGTGGGCGAGTTGAACGGATTGTAAGACTGTCGAGGTTCGCTAAGAAGGGGATCGGGGAAGAAGGAATGTGACGAAATTGGTCTTCGACCACGGTTTCAAAATATCCCAAGGTTATGCCTGCGATACCGTAAAGTATTGCCCTGGGTTTTGTCTCACCCAAAATGGTGTACGTAAGCTGTGTCGGGAGCACTTATGTGAATCAGAGTGCGGCAAGCCACTCAGTCGAAGAACCTAAGGTACGGTCTCGTGGCAATAAACTCGTTGCTCTGTTCTGAAGATCAACAATGATGAGTCTTCCAAGCCCTAACTATATCCAACATCTACATTGGCGGTAGCGTCACGTCCTCAGAGTTCAAGGATTAGCGTTAATGACTTCCTGGCTCGCGATTGTGCTAATGCCTTAAAAGAGATACTTGTTAATATCCAGGAGGGTAAATTATATTGGTTTGGGTCAAACGTATTCAGCGTGATTATACTAAATGTAGGCTACGTTATCCTGGTTGTGTAATTATATTGACTTGTGTTTTAAGTATTCGATATCATTGTAATAGTTCACATACAATCGTATTACATTATCAGAAGGATATTGATTGTTATTAGAGTCATGACTTCTTTAGTATGGCCAGCTGTCGCCACCAATGTTCAGATATTGATAATGGAAAACACAGTCGCGGCCTGGGGGCCGTGAGCTGGGGTCGTTTCGTGCTGTCACTGGAAACAGTGGTAGCAATCCCACAGAAAAAGTTCTACAGTAGTACGAATATAATGCGCGCCAATCAGAGTTTCGCGCATTAAGGCGGTATTATTGGTGCGCGTACCAGTGTCGCCCATTTTGTTTTCCTTTTTTATTGCTTCCAGCGTGTAGAAACGTCGCGCAAGTAGTTCTCTAAATTCAGGTTCTTATGGAAACCGCCCGAAATTTAATGCCATTGAAGCGAAACAATTCACTCGATACAGAATGTCCAGATACAGCTGTACCTTATAATAGGCACACTGCGTGAATCCTTGACAAAATTGGATACGAAAATGTTTGTGACGAAATGTTTTACGACACTTTTCGAGCACAATGTGGCAACACTCAAAGCTCTATAACTATAAAAAAAAAAAAAAAAGGACGGACATCTTAACTTGAAAATAACTTTCCTGTCTGAAAACCATACAGAGGTTTACGGATGTTAAAATTATTTTCAAACCAAAACTAGAGTATCGTTCGAATTCTACTATTACATAGCTCTGGATATTATGGAGTAAAAATAAAAGTTATCCATTTTTATAGAATTTGCAGCTTCAAGCCCTTACTTTTCTAAAAAGCGTTTTTAATTTTATGCTCAAAAACAAAGCATACTGCACATTATTGTTTATAAATAGACGTCCACTAATAAAATATCTGCTCCTCAGAAAAATTAATCTAATTATGATGAGTATTGTAGTTCAAGTTTTGTCCTCGATTTAATACATGGAGGAACACACATATTAAAGGACATTTGACGCAATAAAACGTTGCTTCAAATTTCATTCAAATTTAATGAATGCCATGCGACCCCCTACTAACGTCATAACTGTGGCCATGTAATTTTTCAATTTATTGAATACCTACAAAAAAAATTTTATTTATAACACGTCAAATCTAAATTTTCTAGAAAAGTTTTCACACCGCCGAGAAGTTACGGATAATTTTAACGGAAATAGGCCTAACCTAAATATTAAGAGTTCTATATAGCAATTTAACTTTATTAATAATATATATATACGCAATATTTTCGATAAAATATAAATATGAAAGTTTTAGTTTAACCAATTATTTTCTTATGAAGCAGTATGTGGAAATATTTTTTAATGGCTACGTTATTTGCTGTTTAATTTTGTTAAACATTGTACAGTAAGTTTTCAAGTGGTCGCTCCAATGTTTACTAAATACAATTCATTTAACAGCTATAAGTGATTCTCCTATTCAATAGTTCGAGTTAAAGTGTAATTGAATTTAAAAAAAAACGTGGAGAAAGCCTTAAAATACACAAGCCATTATCAATGGCTGGTAATGAGAACTGGCGTCAGCTGTTAATCTGATTATTCCGGCTTCAATTTATTTCTTTTATCCTGACTTCATGATTAGACTATACAACTGAGCTGAGCGCACTTTAAAGTTGCAAATGTGGCCACAGCCCAAACCAGTGCGAGAAAGCACTGATTTCATTTCGTTGGAACAGACTAGGTTCCTGTGGAAAAATCTGCCAACTCTAAAAATACAACAGTGAGCAAGCAGCAGGGTGAGCAAACTTTACCAATCTAACTTCCGCGTCGAGAAAAGAAACTCAAGAGAAAGTTCAGAAAAATAAATGGGGCGGAGATTCAGTTTTAAGTTTGTGGTGTCCGACTTAATAGTCGTAAAACTGGACGTTTCAAGCAGAGTTAAGACAGAGAAGTCAAGATATATGCTATATTAGAAAAAAAAATTATATACACATCTGCCTAGGTACGCTAAAAGAAAAAAAATCACAACAAATTTACTGACTGTACAGCCGTTAGTATTAAAACAAAAACGTGCAAACTAAACACAACATACAGACGCCAACAGACAACTTACCGTTCCATAGATACAAATTTAGCAGGTACCGCGACCGACAGCACAAACATGCTTTACAATACACTGCAATCTACACATCTTAATCTAAAGGACAACAAAACATTTACATAAATCGAACACTGAGCTAACGCTACATAATAAATAGTGCAGTGTCCAAAGCAAAGAACTTTACTGAAAATCCACGTTATACAAATGCCAGTTTTCGCGCAGAAAGCAGCGAACTTCGACCTTTCAGTTCAACGTCAGTTTATGGCGTGATTTATAACCACAGTAGGTCACTGCGTTAATCGACGTTGACGCGGCGAGTGTAGGCAAACACTCGTGGGACGGTTTCACTCGCCCAAAGTCAATTAAGGGCTACGGCCGGCCGCATGGAGAACCGCAGATAATAAACTGCCGCGGCGCCAGTCGCTGAAGAGGGTCCCTGCACGCCAAGTATGCTCGTCAAATGTTTACTTTACAACCACGGTTTTTTATAGTCTGACATTTTTTTTTTTCAGCACGACAGTTCAATCAAATTTGTGGCGACATTGCGAGAGTGATGAATCTACCAGAGTGGCTCTCAAATCACTCGACATCACGAGTTCAAATCCCACTGCCAACCTTTAAAACATTAAGACAAAACCAATACTAATTAAACGTGGAATAATTTTATCCTCACTGATAACTGGATATTACACGACAAACAGATCCCAAATATAAACTGAAACGTCCTGCCACAAAACAGCAGATAGGCCTGTACGTTATAGCATGAGCTGAGTAATCGCATTTTGATTTAAATTAATGGTAATTAAAGTATCAATGTGTGTAAGTTTAACTATGTTTTGTCTTTTAAGAGTCTAGACTTTAGAATAAACAAGTGAACAGTATTTTACTTGCATTTGCTTTGCTGCTGGACACAAGACTATTTAATTGGACTGTGTAGAGTGGATAGTACTTAAAATGTCTTAAAACTATTAAATCTGAGCCAAGAATTAGTACTTACATCCGATTCACTGGACAAGGACGATGGCGAGGAAATATCTTGGCTGATGTCGTCTACAACTTCGGCTAGAGCTTCTCCAAGAACATCGACTACAACTTCACTCACGTCACTTATATGCTCCTTAGGTTTCTCGTTTACAGATTCCTCTGGCACTTCGGGCTCCGGTTCAATTACACGTATGTGTTCTATTTCGGGGCCGTTCTCATCCATTTGCTCTCGATTCTCTTCTTCTAGTTCCGGGGTCGTCGCGTGCTGCTCTTCTGTCGGACCCACCGCCTCTGCCACCGTCGTCCACTCGCTCTCCGGCTCTTCCTCGAAGTACCTCTGCTTGCCGCTGCTACTTACGGGCTCCTCCAGGTCCACGTCGTCGTCCTGGTCGGAGCAGCAGCCGTCGTCGTCAGGGGGTATCACGTCGATTTCCGGGATGGTGAGCGGACTCAAGGGCGGGTTAGTGGGAACACTGCACTCCAAACGGTTAGCGACATCCACATCATCGTCTACCATGCTGTTATTGGCCACAAAGTCGCGCGCCGGCGGGTCCTCGGGCAGCTCGTCCTGGGAGAAGTCCACGAGGTCGCCGATCGCTACGTCGTGTGCTAGGCACACCATCTCCGAGTCTGCGCTGGGGGAGGACTCTGCGTCGACGATGGTGGTTGTGAAGGGATCGAACACAGCGGCGAGGACCGGGGGACAAGGGGACGGGGGAGTAGTCAAGGCGTCGGCGTCGCCATTGCTGGGTGGCGTCTCCTCCAGCGTGCTAAAGAAGAACGTGTCGTTGCCTGTGAACGTCTGGAATGAATGGTTGCGCTCTGCGAGGAGGAACCTCGTGTTCACATCGCTCTCGAAGTACTCTGCCGCCATCTCATCTTCCTCTTCGTCAAATTGTGGGGAGTCGCCCGACTGGGCGATCCTGAGTGCCAGCTCGGACTCTATGAGGTCCTGCAGGCTTTGGTCTTCTTGCTCGGGCAAGGAGAGGTCAGAGAGGGAGCCGGCCGAGGTTAGTTCGCCACACACAACAGCCAGCGAGCCAACGTCGCCGTTACTTACAGTTTGCTGGGCCGGACTGCCGGCACTCTTCGCTACGTCCGCCATGGCTGCTGCCGCCGCCTCAGTGCCTGCAACCAACAAACACCATCATTGACTCCCTACACTTAGTCACCAGCTGCACTACAGGCGCAACGAGACCTTCCTATCAACATTATTTAACAGAACAAACAAAACACTCACTTAAAAGTGCATGGTATATAATTCAGCTTTAGGCTTCTCGAAGCCAATTTGCAAAAATTAAAAAACAACAATCCTAGATAATAGTTTTTGCCACCTTTCTTAGCGATTAACGTACATCTGAAGAACAATCTCCGACGCCGAAATCTCTTACATTTAGTAGCGGCGCATGAGACCACACTTAACAAATGCATCATTCAGGGTAAATGTTTGTTCAAAGTTGGCAAAGGTAATCAAGGATTGCTGTTTTATAGTTTTTCCAGTTAGACTTTCAAAAAGTGTAGTTCTCAAATGAAGAATTTAGGCCGGTATTCCTAAACAAAAAGTTAGGGTCTACATAAGCACTACCATCTCAGGCGCCAGAAAAGCAACGGCAGAGACCTTACTCGCTGAGCGTATTCCTAGACGTGTTTGCGCCGTGTCCCAAGATGGTGTCAGGTAAGTCATGGCTTATTATTCGCCGGCCAGCGCGACACTAAAAACAAATGAAGGCATGAT
>PNEQ01010994.1:0-22500 GCA_003012365.1 Medauroidea extradentata | reverse complement strand
TTACAGACCTAAGCTAGAAATTATTTTATGTGAAGACTTTAATAATTCTTACTTAATATGTAGAAAGACTGAACTAAATAACTAAGATACGCAAATTATAATTACTTTAACAACCTGACTGAAAAATAAGAAAACAGATGAGTATCATAAAATAAAACACAACAGGGAAAGTACACTGTACACGAACCATGTTCATCAGTAAGTTAAAAGCAAATTATATTTTTTTATCCGCACACCATGAAATAGTTGCAGATATTATAATTTAATTAATCATATTTAAATACAGTCGATGAATTATTAACAAAACAAAATAATTTATACCACCCGTTTCTTTTATTCATGGTACAGAATACCCTGCTATGAAACTAACTTGTACAACCCCAAAAGAAATAGAGAGAACAATAAGTAAATTCTTTACAACCAAAATTTTCCAGCGTGCATGATGGTATAATATATTAAATGTTAAAGACATGTGCTTCTGAATTTAGTTCCCCACTAATCCACATCTGCAACGCCATCTTTGAAACGGGGTTGTTTCACGATAGACGCAAATGGACTATAGTCACACTGTTTTAAAAAGGGGACCGTACCAGTGCAGCCAATTACAGACCAATCTCTCTGCTCTTTTTTTTTCATTCAAAAATTGTTGTAAAATGAATTCACATTAGATTGTTAAAACATTTTGAAAAATGTACAATTTAATCAAATGTCCGGCGTGGTTGAAGGAAAAACACATCAACATATGATGCGAATTTTGAACTCACAAATAGTGCTCTAAGTTCAATAGATAAAAAGCTGCTTTCTGCTAGGATTTTCTGTGACCTCACAAACGCTTTTGACTGCGTAAATCATAACTTGCTCATAAACTATTTAACATTTTACGGTGTTACAGGAATAGCTAACAACTGATGATTTCATATATTTCTGACAGACAGCAGCAATTATGTGTCAAAGATAAAAATAAAATATGGGGTACCAGAGGGCTAAATTTTAGGCCCAATATTATTCCTAGCGTATATAAATTATTTTCCACGAGTATCGTAGTCTCTAGGGATTCAGTACAAATACTTAGACTAACGGACACCATTAGTGTGACGTCACACGACGATGCTTGTTCCAAACTGACATATTCTCGGCACATGTTAAACAATGATTTAATTTTACAGCCTTGAGGAAAATTGGGTAGATTCTATTGTTTTTCGAAATAAGTAAAGTCGTAGACGTTATGAACATAGCCTAACAGATAAAATTGCAGCATAATCGGAAATATTTATGTGTAAGTAGCGACAAGGTTACTTAACCTAAACGTAAACTTGCATGTTTGTTCTCGTTGAATAATACAATTTATTTCCAATTCAAATATGGACAGTAAAAAAAGAATGAATTAAGTCAACTGGTAACTAATACCTACATTTATATTTCAATGCTAAACTTTCAAAACAAATATTTGTTTGGAACCAGTGCTCTCGTGTGACGTCACACCTAATGGTGTCCATAGCAAGTACCACATTTATAGAGCTGAATTTATTGTTTGCTGCTAACAAATCGAGACAAAACACGCATTGTGAATTTTTAACAAATGACAGAAAATAGATTGACATCAGTATTGCCAGAAATGAAGATAATGTCAATGAAACAATTAAAACTAAATTTCTTGGCCTACAAGCGGATACTTGTCTAAATTTGAAATCTCACATTGAATGTTTTTTATACAAAAACTTAGTTCTGCTTGTTTCGCTTTACGTAATAGTGTTGAAATCATAAACAAGGACACAACAAATGGTCAATCTGTCATATTTTTCCTCCATCATGACGCACCGCATCATATTTTGGGGCAATTCCACTGACAGTAGAAAAGTGTTTTCTATGAAAAAAAAAAAGTTCTGTTAAAATTATAGACGCTAAAACTCACAAACTCCTGTAGACCTCTTTTTAAAACACCAATATCTGTCCATTATCATGTAAAAACATGTATTTGCTACTCCTAATTATGTCCAAGGATAAATATTTTTCATAAAAATTAATTATATCACCAACATGACACTACAAATGAAAAACAACGAAAAACTTATTCATATGCCTCCGTAAAATTAAAATCGGCACGAAAACAGGGCCGTACTACTCCGGTAGTCACATTTTTAACAAACTGCCTATATATATATATATATATATATATATATATATATATATATATATATATATATATATATATATATATATATATATAAACACACACACATACAAATTGTTTCTCTCAGACCCTAAAGTTTAAAAAAAAAAAATTGAAGGCTTTTTTATCTTTATTCTGCAGAAGTGTACTTAAATCTTCAACATTAAATCACATACGTATTTATATAACTCAGTGCATATGTCGTATATGTTTCTCTTGCTTTTTTGTGTTTGTTTCAGATTAATGAAGACATTGTCCAACCAATGGTGACATGACAGTTATGACATACAAAAGGAAAGAATGAAAATTATTACATTATGTCATATTGTCACGAAATAAGGGTGACTAATAGGTAAGAAAATAATTAATTGAACAATAAAGGAAAGAATATAAGTGCGCAATCAATTAAGTAGTTCCATTTTAAACTTATGCATAGTGCGTCTACTCTCGCATAATGCTTAGCTGCTATACAAAATAAGGTACTATTTTGAGAGACAGCAAAATAAATGTGGTATTTACTTACTGACATCTTAAACTTAAGCAGTAAACTGAAATAGATAGAATCAGAAATATTTCACCTTATGTATTGGTCTAGACCTAAGGGGCAATTTGGTATTACTTAAATTAATCCATACGAACCTCTCGAATTCACAATTACAAATTTTACATAAATAATTAGGAAAACATGTACAGAAAAAATATAGCCTAAATAATTTTGAAACAAATTCAGAAACAGTTATTATTGTGATTAAAGTTAAGTTTTGTAAATCCGGTAGTTATTCGAGAATAAAACAGGTGAATTGCTTCGGATTTCATGCAAGCCAAATAAATAAAATAATAGTCTAGTCACTGGAATGCCACCATCTTAAAACTCAACATAATGCTTAACGGTTTTAAAACTTAACCAAAGACGCAGACTTTATCGGTTAAATAGTCTCTTTGGCCGGTGCATTTTGAGCTGGCAAATTAAACTAAAGCTAACACTACTCATCATAAGTAAAAACATCCTTAACTTAACGTCAGCATCTGAACAATAACTGATCTTTATACCACCGGCATGCTAGTAAACTCTGCACAACCGCGAATCATCAGAAACAGAATTACTTTTATAACTTTATGCCAGGCTCAAATGTTACGATTTCAGAATCAATTTACGAATAACCTTTCAACAACATTATTTGCCTAGGACTGATAAACTTAATTAAATTATAATAAAACCGTAACGCCTCGCCTTTAACACTAGGACGTGCGCCTACAAAATTTATAAAATAAACATTAAAATTATTTCAACGCATTGGCCTAAGTTAAAATAAACCAGCTAAAGACACATACGTGTCAGAATTATTATGGCTTCTGTACCGTATTTTTGTGTTGTTTTGTCTTTTTTTTTTTTTTTTTTTTTTTTTTTTTTTTTTTTTTTTTTTTTTTTTTTTTTTTTTTTTTTTTTTTTTTTTTTTTTCAGTTATTGTAGTAGTGTATTCTATGTTTTGTAATTTTTAGAAACTTTTCCAAGCTTATTATAAAACTTATTTTGTAAAAAGATTTCAGAATTCTGCCATAACTGCGTAACATGTAAAAATAAATCGTTGTAAATAAATGTATTCAATTTCTACAAACTGAACTACTATCGTAGCTACTTATATTTTACTACTCGGGGCTGTTCCGCTACCGAAGACTCTCGGGTGCTCGTCCACGCCTCCGCTATCTTCAGACATCTCCGTCAAAAGCCCGAACAGAAAGCCCCGGAACTCAAAAAGGTCCGAAAAGACCTGGAATTCAAAAAGCACAAAAATCTCGCGAACTTATCTTACACCTCTATAAATAGGCCCGAGTTGACGTAACTCACAATGGCTTGAAATTTACATTGCCGACGCCCGAATTTCGAAATCGCCCAAAGCATATTGGTGTGGCAGGGGAGGGGAAGAAGCGATTTAGTGTCATAATGACGAAACAAGACGGCAGTCGAGATGTTTGGAATATGTCAGCTGATCTAGCGAGCGACGGCCGCAGAGGTGGAGGAGGAAGGCAAAAAGGCTGGGAAGGGGAGGGGTTTAAGGTCATATACGCGCCTCTTGGGGCCTAAGCAATGTGCTGCTAACGTAACTTCTTAAACTTAAGCGATATGGAAATCTCTGAGCTGAATGTTTCCCTCTTAGGCGAGAGAAGCCTCTATCAGAGTCTCTAAAAAGATCTGTTCACAGTCCCAGCTGACTGGCAAAAGAGCGAGGAAAAATTGGAAAATTAATTTACTTTACACACTAATATAACTCATTTTAACCATCAAAATATCATTGTATATAAATGTTATGTTACGTAATTTGTGTTACTTGTCCAACACCTTTGTACTATTATGCACGGAAAACATATGCGGATGCAGTAAAACAAACAAATACATGAATTATAGATTTAAACATAAATGTGATTAAACTATGTTGACCAATATTTAGAGCACATGTCAGTGACGCACTTCTTTACGTTATCTTATCCTGAATTCAAAGACAAAAAAAATGCCGGCTCAATTAATACAACTCAAAAGCAATACCTGAAAAAAATTGTTATTAAAAATTAAAATAAGAAACATTTTTTTATATTTTGTACAAAAATCTAAATATATAAATAAATGTTTTATAACATATTTACGTACCATATTCTATTAAACAGAGCCGAGAAAATTGCGTGGGTTCATTGATCTGCAGACCAACCTCCAAGAATATTTGTTTACAGAAGCCGATGCCAGCTTTGACTGCTCGCAGGTTTAGCGAGCTGTTAGCATATAAGTGGGCCTGCATTTAGTTTCTTCTTTCTTACTAGGCAGACACCCTCTAGGAGATGTCAGATGTGTCTAGAGACCATTGCGAATATGACACAAACTTTCAGTTGTTTCGACTTTTGCTTGCGTCCAAAAGAAAATGCGAATTTGTCAGACTCCTATTAATACATCGTCCACGTCAAATATTCAGAACTATTAGCACAAAGATAATTACTCAAGGAATATTGACACGTAACTGATTTTTTTAAAAATATTCTTTGACGAAAAATAAACATGTGTCTGAATGACTAAATTTTTTTTTATTATTAGTGACACTCTAGCCATCAATTATGGTACGCTCAGGTAATTTTAGCTTACTAACTTTGAGAGGCATTTGAACAAGAGGACACAACACAGCTTAATTTCTTTCAGGTTCTTGTTTTTATGACTTCATTTTTATTAACATTCCGGCTGCGTTGAATTGACATTAAATTAAAATATCGTCCAAATGAGATAATTAGACCTAAATATAAAGATGTGCTTACGGACAAGCTTGATGCGAAATATCTGTATCTTTGTATCCCGTTTACAGTTGGCAGTTAACTTAATCTGACACCTGCCGAAGACGACTTGGCCAATAGCATAGAAGTAACAAATTACAGGTCCAATCAAGGCTCAGCGATTGGTCTATAAACAGCCTACGTGTAACTAAGGTCAATTGTACTACAGTTTAGAAAGAAAATACGTCTTCTTATGGGAGAGCTTGGCACAGGGAAAATTTCTGCCACTAGTTTCGCTTCAATCGCTAAGAGACCAGATAAATACGAAACCGTAGTAAAATTAAATTTAAATAAACTTGGAAATTATATTAGTTATTTGATTTAATTTTAAAGTAAAAATAAATCAATTTCGCGTTTTAAATTATCAACTTAATGTAACTTAAAAGTCAGGAAAGCTCTGTGATTGGTCAGTTTTGTGCACTAGCGATACCAGCGCTCAAGTGGCAGAAATTTTCCCTGTGCCAAACTTATAACAGTGATCTTTTTAACGTGCAGTAGAATTAACCTTACTGTAACAGATAGCAGCTCTTGGAGTATACATATGTAATTTGTGAAATATAACCTACAGGTTAGCGAATCCGCGATTTTTTCCGGTCACTACGAATGAGTAATGAGGAAGTTGGCAAAAATAATATGGGAGCTATTGAATCATCAGTATGAAGCAATTAAAAGTTAATGCTCTAATTATTCGGTCGCAAAGAGCAGTAATGAAGTTACTTCAATTTAAAACATTTTTTCCCGCCAGCTTCGAAGGTCTGAATTGGTCATGAATACTCAGCATTTTTAAAAATGTGTGATTAAAAATTTTAATCGAACTGAGAATTTACTACAGTGCCCGTTTATATTCGCCTTCTAATTGATATGTGATTTTTTAAAATGAACACAATAATTTATTAGGTTTTTTCTATGTCCGGCAAAAGACCATGAAATATAAATGTTTTTGCATTGCTATTAAACTACCAGGAAATTTTCAAACTCATTCAGTGGACGGTACCAATTAATTTAAGTGACTCACTGCCATGCTGGTTAATGAACAGTGGACTTTCAAGTATTTCAGTATCTACAGTAGAGCACAAGGCTGCACGAAAACATAGATTAATAAATGAAAATTGCTTTAATTATTATTCAGTATTATCAAGAATTTCTTACAACATAAAAACAAAAAAATTCAAGTTAACCTATTTTAGGTTATATTAACTTTTTTGATGTAATTCTTAAATTAACGCTTGATTTTTTTGTATTTTGTTTCACAATTTTTCTTTTAGGTAAATGTATGGACATTTAGCTTAGCTGTAGAATAAGAATACATATTGATAGAATTTTAGACATCACAAATCTTTGTTTGTCGTTACTGTTGTTATATTTCTGATTAGATTTAAATTCAGTTAATAAAGTAATAACAATTTTCTAACTGCAATTAAATATGTAACAACAGTGGTGGTAATCAAAGGTTTATGATGTGTAGAATTCTAACAATATGTATTCTAGTCTGGACTTACGGTAAAGTACCAAAAGTTTACCCAGAAGAACAAAAAACATGAAACAATATGAAACGTTATATAATATCGACGATCTCTCCCTCTAAAGGTTGTTTAACGAGGTGATGATAAGGTGTTTAAGAATTTTGCCTCACTTTGTTTCGATGACTTATGTGCACATCTGCA
The DNA here is from genome assembly GCA_003012365.1 of Medauroidea extradentata. Classification (NCBI taxonomy): domain Eukaryota; kingdom Metazoa; phylum Arthropoda; class Insecta; order Phasmatodea; family Phasmatidae; genus Medauroidea; species Medauroidea extradentata. The sequence continues at coordinate 15,357 of PNEQ01010994.1, read as the reverse complement.
GTTCTGCTTCATGGTCAGTGATTGGACTCACGAGCCTTGGGAGTCTATCGGCAAATCACAGACGTGTGGTGTTGCAGGAACGTTATTGTAATTGGGCCAGTCAAATGACATCACACAGACACGCTGCCAATAACCATGAAGCATAATTTCAGATGTGTACGTAAGGCACTCAAACAAACAGGAGCAAAATTCTTTTCGCTAAAGGCCAGCGGTCTCTAGTGATTAGATAAGGTCAGGGAAGTTTGCTCACGCATGCGATCAGAGGTTGTCAAGGTTAGTTCTATACGTATGCGAGCAACCCAGAGTTTTAAAATGGCGAAAATTCAAAATAATTGTAAACCTACATATTTTCTGTATTTGTTAAATATTTTACTAAATTATACGGCAGCATTACTTATGTCTCGAGATATACTGCAGAGTGGAAATAAAAATAGCCTTAAGGGAGCTGCCTACCTGAGAATCGTGGCCCAAGAAAGTATAGAGATATTCATGTTAAAATACATTCAGCGGTGTTCAGTTATTTTTGACAGTGATGCTTTCCAACTGAAATCATTTCCTGCATGTAGAACAGAAGAATATTGCTACAGGAGTTAAATTGAAAATAATCATTTCTGAGGTGATGTTTTCGAGAGCTTTTTTATAACGAAAATAGGCCTAATAACTTATTCTAGGTTTTCAGAAAATTTGAAAAAACGCCCTAATATGTACTATATAAATGTAGGCCTCACCACGCTGAATGAAAATGTCACCGGTGGTATAATTGTAAGTTCTATAAATACTCGAATATGACATAGCATGCATATTGCAATACCTCAGCGCCAGGACTCCAGAGCTATTGTTATTGTCTATAATAGTTTATATGTTTTTTGATTCTTGAACTCAACTTAACTTCAAAAGACCTGCCATTTGCCATTCCACAAAACATGATTGGCCACCACAACAGGCAATCAGAAGAGGATGACAGTGATTGGCTGTCCAGGAGCCAATTGGTGGATATGAACTTTTTCACTGACCGCCTTGACAACCAAACACATGCAGAATGCCTGAGACTATAACGGTCTTGCCAAACCGAGAGGTTTCATTTGTTTTTAGTCTGAAGAATCCAACTGAAATGTTCAGCGAAACTTTGATTCTTGCAACAAACTTAAGAGGCCTTAGCCCGAATGACAAAAAGTTTTAGCCTTCCAAGTTTTTCCTTCAGGCCAGCAAAGTATAGTCTCAGAAATACTCAAGCAAAAGTCTTCGAACGTTTTGAATTTTTTCAATAATGTATTTACGTTTGACGTCGAACTGTTGCAACTATGAATTGTTTTAGTGTTCACTGCGATATTACCAACGTTCACTGAAAAAAAAGAAATATATTTGTATATTTACCACACAGACGTATAGGAGTGTTTAGATATAAGTAGTAAAACTTCTCTATATTGAACCTCTTTATAACAAAAACCTCTGTATAACAAAGTTTGTATTTGGTCCGGTCAAAACTATACATAAAAAAGGTATTTTCTACTAGTTATAACAAACTAATTTTTTCTTCTTTGGCACAAAAGCCCTTTATAGCGAATTCATGATAAGTTTTAATATATTGCGTGTTCTTGTTCTACAAAATTGTGTTTAAAACTGATTTACAAAATGAATAAAAGAAAAGAAAATTATAAGATTGAGCATGTCTCAAGTCTCACAGCAAGTACATTTTTCATAAAGAAAGTGATATCAAGAGATATATTGTACGTTAAACAATTTATACAGAACGTCACTTTGTAGTAGTTGTTTAAAACAAAATGAGTGGAGTTTTTTTTTAATTGACAACTGGTCTTTTGTTGTGGCCACAAATGTTTGGAAATTTATAACATTTCAAAATTTGAAGTCAAGTAGAATGACTCAAAACAATAATACCTTTCTTATAGTGTAAATGTATATAAGAGCAATTTAAATGTTATTTCCTTAGTAACTAATACTGAGAATACAATAGACATTGCAATTATCTCTTTATAAAGGACCCCTTTATAACAAATGTACAAATATTCAGTCCCTTCACTTTTGTTGTATAGAGGTTTTACAGCAAGGTGAAATTGTCTCCATAAAACAACGATAGTGTTCAATAAATTTTAAAGGAACTAGTCAAATGTACAACGTTGTTGTCAGCCACATATAATATTAAAATGATTAGAGATCTCGTAATTCCGACCATCCGGCTGTCCTCAGCTAATTGTACATTGGCTGCTGCTCCAGTGAGTGGCCAGTTGTACATCTGACAAGATAACGCAGGAGTCAGTGAGTGTTTTCATTCAGGTCTGTTGTTGATTCACAGTCCTCCTGGACAAATATAATAAGCAGTGTTCAAATCGCTTAAACATCTCACATTCAAATGAGTTTGAAATATAACGTTTCCTCAAACGAATTCGCGAAATTTTCGGGTCTCTTAAAATTATCAAGAGTTCCTCAATTTTCAAGCTATATGGCCAGAGATGACGGTATGTCGCGAAAATATTTTGGGCCAACATACCCTTGAAAACACTGTAGCTTCTTGTTAAATGTGTGCTTGGGTGATATTCGTCTGACACAACGTAGCTGTCTGCAGACCAATATCAGGCATGAACTACTACAACAGCAGGACTCTTAATGGCGCATTCAAATATGGTAACAACTTCGCGTACAAGTGAAAGCCAGTAATCTTCTGATAAGCTGAACGTGTGTTAAAACCCAGCAAACAGTCAAGTTTTCCCGCGATAACAATCATCTCTAAGTATGGCATGTGTCCCAAACTCTATGCGGTGATAAACGTATAATGTTGTTAAGGGTGTCTAAGTGGGGTAAAATCGTAGTTTTATATTTGTATCAAATAGTGTTAGTTTTGCGGTCGTTACTTGCGAGTAGATATCTCCGTTATAAAAAATAGCTCAGCCAGTTTTCTCATAATGACATTTCAAAGTCGAAGTTTGCACGTTTTTAGTTTTTATAAGCCGCAAGAACCAATAAACATAAATAAATTAGAAATTTCACCCTGAACCTACATGCCTAGGGCTACTGCTAAAATTTTGAATTTTTTTCCTTTTTTACCGATTTTTTTAATACAACAGTATTTTGTTATGAGATTTACTACATGTCAAGTAGTAAGTAGCCCGTGACATGTAATTTCGGTGGGAATTTTTAACTTAATTTTTGTTCATTGGTTTCTGCGACTTATAAGAACTAAAAACGTACAAATTTTGACTTTGAAATGCCTTTATGTGAAAACTAGTTGAGCTACAAATTTTTACGTAAAAGGGAAATGTACGCCTATGTAAGTCTACAAAACTAACACTTTACATACAAATATAGAATTATGATTATTTTTCCTCACTCGGATGTCCGTAAGGGCGCGGTTCACCTAAGTTTTCAACGTCTTTATTTATTTTTATGTTTACAACATATATTTTTATTCTTATTTTAGACATGAATTGTGATTAAATCTTCCTCTTAGGAAGTTTCTGTAGCTCTCATAGTTTTTGCGTAATGAGTCATAAACTTCAAAATTTGCACTTTACGGTTTTATGTACGGCACTAAAACCAACTGACGTCCCAAACCGAAAAAAAATCACAGTGTATAACAATATTATAGGCTATGATTTGACATAGCTACATAAAAACGAAAAAATAATATTTTTGTGTTTTTAAAAATAAATTTGAAATTTTGGAATTTCCATTTTAAAATTCACAATTTTTTATTAAATACAAAAACATAATATTTTCGGTTTTATATATTTTAAATCACAGCGTACAACATCGTTATACACTGTGAAATTTTTTTGGTTTGTTATGTCAGTTGTTTTTAGAGGTGTACATAAAACCGTAAAGTGCAAATTTTGACGTTTACGACTCATTACGCAGAAACTATGATAGGTACACAAATTTCCTAAGCGGAAGATTTAATCACAATTTATGTCTAAAATAAGAATAAAAATATCTGGTACAAATATAAAAATAAATAAAGACGTTGAAAACTACACGCACTTAAGGATTTTTTTACGATATTGCTTATTTCAACCAGTAAATAAGTTATCAATTGCTCGGTGATATCAGCATTAACCAGTTATAACTCCACAAGTCAATTGTATCTTATAGAATGTACTGGAAGCATTTGGCAATTAGACCTATTAATAGAGGCACGATTATTTCGTGTATTGATTCTAGGTAAGGTTGAATGCCAATAATGTAGGCTACGCTTCACTCCTCCTGTGAATAGACGACACCTGTTTTAAAACACACCTTTGACAGTCTGCAGCTGTGGTTCGTTATCAGTGATTGGATGCCGTAACACCCAGTGTGTGAAGGTTATAACCCGCAAATCACATACGTGATGTGTCACAGTTATCCATGTACTGATTGGCACAGTCAAATGAATAACGACTCTGCACGAAAATTCTCTGCAAATAATCATGAAGTTGAGCTACAGATGTAAGACACTGAAACAAAGTAGAGCAAAAATGTTTTCGCGAAAACTACCGCGCCCTAACTATTACATGTAATTTTCCAAAATCTTCTCGATCAAAAACGTCTAGTCCACAAGTGGGACGTTATTTAGTAAAACTTAGCATATATTTTCCCCTAACGCATGTCTTCCGAAAATAGCTAAGCTGGTAGGAACTGCAAGCGAATAAAGTTTTTTTTAAGAAGTTAGCCTGGAATTTCATCTCAGCAATCTTAGAGCTGTACTTTAGAAAATAAAATTTTCTTCGTCACTCAAATGCGATACTTTTCCTCGCGTCATTCATCTCGAATTTTCTCCCTTGAGCGAATGAAATAATCAAATAGATTAGTTTCCCCGCGAGCTGCACTAATAGGGATTTCGCAACGACGCGATATATTTATTAAGTGGCAAGGAGACGTAAAAGTTAGCGAAGGTACCGAAGCCGGCGGGGTTTTCATAGCGCCTCGTAACTCTACAAGCAACTCGAGCGGAAATTAAGTGAAGCCGCATAACGCCCTCAGATATTAACATTTTCGCTTTATTTTCTCTCCCCTCAGCCATCTCGCAAGACTCGCCGTTTCTTAAAAAGAAATTGCTTCTGAAATTGGAAACGCTTGGAGGTGTTAGAAAACGTTCCCTGTCTTGAGTTATATAATGACGCGTCGATAGACTTGGATCCAAGTTCGTGCTTACAGATAAAAATAGAACATTTTTGCCACACGAAAAATGTGTTTCTTTCAAAAAATAAGCCATCAACGTTCATACGTTCAGCTTCCCTTCTATTGAGTTCAGACTTCACACAATGAATCCAAACTTTCATGCCACGACAAACTGTGAAGACATACAATTCTACGCTGTCGGACGTCCTCCTGTTCGCAGTTGTCTGCCAGTAGCGGGTTTATTTACAAGTGTCAGTGCTTTACAATATTTCCTATCTCGCTCTGCCTTGATGGCACATTCATGAAAGTGTCACACGCGACAGAGACTTATTGCCAGGGCTCCATAGACACACCGGAACATCGAGAAAATGTTTAGAGTCAAGGTATAGTCTTCAATAAACTGTAGTATCTTTATCCTACAATTATACATCATAGCCAATGTATGTATACATATTTTTTGCTTTCATGACACACAACTCTAAAAGAAATCAATTTTCTTACAGATAGTTTAACGAAGGTGAGTAAAATATGTGATTGTCACTCATTTTTAAGTCATTCTGACCAAACATTCTTTTGCAAAGACGCAAAATTAGGTTATTTTCTATATTTTATTCAAATATAATACAAAACTTTCCCATGCTATATATGAAAGGTTTGTACATAATTTTAAGAATGTTACGTAACTAATTTCTGTGCGTCAGTACGTTTTTACGGATTGTTCATCACAAAATTAAGAAAAATGTGTTGTCTTTATATGCTATATGATTAGAGACTCGGAGAGATTTTACAGGTTCAGCGACCAGCCGGCTGGACTTCATAGTCCTGTGTACACTATTGTCTTCACCTACTTGTTCTTTGGCTGCCGCTCCAGTGAGAGGACTGTTCTATGTACAGTCATGGACACAAAAAGTGGACCACTGAAATATTCAAAGTCCACATCGTCAATCATCGGCTGTGTGCAAGCGGGAGCCTGGCATCTAGGCAACCTGCAGAACAAGGAATAGCGGTGCGCTCTAACTGCTCTGGGCATAGGTTGTGTTGTAGGATAGGAGCATCGCCCGTTCACACCTTCCTCCAGCGACCAGGCACTGTATATTGGCTGAACCAGTGCGGCGCACAAACCGTTTGGTAAATCCGAAAGTGACACATGTCCATTTATAATATACGTTGGGAAGGCCCAATAAAGGAAATCGGCGATGGAAGTGATATGTCATAACATCTCTATCTGCATAATGGAGTATTGTCCATATAGTTCATTCAGATTACGGTAAATAAAAATGTGCAATCGAAGTGATCTATGTTATCGTTTTGTTTAAATTGCAAGCATGCCACCTTTATATATTCAAATACATAAAAATATAAAATGTGTGATATCAGGACGGTTCAATAACGTTTGTTACGTATACAATGGAAATGTAACATTCAGTATGTTTTGTTTGTTATTTATACTAGCATTTAACATAACACGCCTGACATGAAATCACTTGTCAATTTAATAAATGTGTGCGTTTTGCAGAACTATTAAGAATGAATGTGAATGTAGGTCCACTTTCCCAGATACATAGACTCATTATTTTACGACAGGTTTAAATATACGTACGTTGACAGAAGTATCGAATGTCAATATTGTTACAAATACGTGACATTTATAATAATGCGTTTGCATGTCCACTACACTAACTCGTAAGTCTTACAAATGTTATTCGTATGAATATACTCAGTAATTTAAACAGATCTAACAAATCAAAACATAACCAATTTTTCAACATCAATTTACTGTAGCTGTCCACCAATTTAAAACATGAAGATAGGACGAAGTTATAAAAGTGCACACATTTTTCAATAACCAGATTGTAACAGTTACCTATGTGTATCAAAATGTTAATATTCAATGCACGTGTATTCTCATTCTCATTCTGCGAGCTGAAACTAATTCATATTTTAACAGTACGGTAACATTTAATTGACAGTTGCAGTGATGTTATTGTCTGACTACCCGTTTACATCTTTACATACAAAACACTGGCCGAACGTTGGAATGACTCAGTGGGTTTTATCGGGCAGTCCACTGCTGATCTATTGTGACTTAAATTCGCATCTGTTAGTCACGAACAAAACGTGTAACACCATCACTGTAGTGAATCTTTGCAATAAATCCTTCAGAAACAATACCATTAGTACAAAGTATTTCATGCACTAAATATCGCACATCAATCGATAAATTTGATCCTGGATACAGAATAATCTTGTTGAGTTGTTGGACCAGGTAAAAGCAAACGGCCACTTTCACCCAGTTTGACAGAAACAGTTGTCGCTCTCCCGTGCACAACGACTGCACACGTGGTTCAGCCCATGGGTCCGAACATAGATTGTTATCCACAAAGCTCACTAAGCAGCCACATATCACATAAAATAAATGTTGTCACAGCCCAGTTGTCAGAAGAACGTGATGCAAGGATCAGATTTCCTCGTATTTTCTTGTTCTGAGGGTAATATCTGACAAGACAGTTCTGACTGACAAGTGATTCAAGTATTGATTATTAACAAATACTACGTACTGCGTAGTGCAGGCATATATGAAATGTAATGTTATTACAACGTTTTATGTTACTGTTTACTCCATTACGTACAACTTGCTAAATAAGGTATCTGTACCGAATATGGCCCCGTTCTCAATATGGCCCTCTAGCCGCCATTGTGTGGTAATGCCGAGATCGATGTGGGGTTGATACGCACTAGTCTCCAGTATGAACATACACCATACATGAATATATGTCTTACATCATCCACGTGTTATATTTGGAATATAATTAATGAATTACGCATACATAATTGTGAACCTTAAGCGGGCCTTATTCGGTACATATACCTTATTACTGTCAGTTATGTTGTATAACGTTACACAACGACATGTTAGTGTACGAGTGAAATGTCAAACATTTTAATTCCAATATTCAAACTGCGTGAACGTAAATATTTCTGAACATCTGTGTTGCAGTCATTTTAACTAACATTGACAAAATATAATTCTATGGTATCCTGATATATAAAATATGTAATTGGTATGTAATTACAATTTGCATGTTCCGTCATAATACGCGACAATTATATCTGGATACTTGAGCAATAAGCTCTAGTTAAACAAACGATTGTTTTCTTGATCTAGCCTACGACTTACCGTTGTCACGTAAAATGCTCTCAAAACACTTCAATATCGTCGCTACCGAAGATTTGTGTGCTTGTCTTATAAACATTTAGTTGCTTTCTACACGCACTGGTTGCAAAATAAAGACGAGGGACAGTTAGCATGTTATGATAATGTGAAATTAAACATTTGTAGAATTAATACAAATTAAACTACAAGACAATAACATCGACTAAATTAATAGTAGGTACACCGAAATCTAATATGTTTGTGGCACAACGTCAATATTGTTACTCCCAAATAAATGTACCACTACTTATAAACATGTGATACTGTCCACAGTTATTCTCTACTAATGGCGGCTAGGAATTTGTTAACTACAATAACATGTTGCGATTTGTGTCCTTTTTGTCAATGGCCTTCGCTTTCCGTTGCGTGACGTGACGTCCTCATCTGTCGCCTGCGAGAAGGCCTGTCTGCCGAACATACCCTACGCAGGACTTTGACACATTTCCCCCAACACGAGTTAGCCCATTTATTATATCCATGACTGTACGTACATATATACAGTAAAAACATTTTCGTTGCCACACAAAAAATTTTCTTTGGATACGATTCACTGCACAGTAGCTTAGCCGCAAAGGTATTTAGTTTGCGGTAAAGAAATCTTGCCTTATAGCAAAGAAAATTTGGGAAACTAATGATTTCTGTTTCATTTTGTCTTAAAAAAGTTTTCCTTGAAAATTATATAAGTTTCTTTGTAGCAAAGATAATAAGTTTTTCAGCATATTGCACGTGTTAAAATATTCCGTCTATCTTCTCCACAGAGATTTAAAATAAATTATCCTTACAATAACACAATTTTTGCTGCCATTACAGTAACCTTAAAACAAATTTTTTGCGGTAAAGTAACTTACAAACAAACATTTTATTGTGACGGTGAGAGTATTTATACTGCGATCCACGTTTTAGGAGCTCACATCTGCCGCCGTCTTCAGTTGAACTGAACGATGTGTCTTCTTAGAGTTTTCGTTCAGTCTCTCGTGTGCGAAGTCCTCATTGTTGTGCCCCAGCCTTGTGTGTTATGTTATTTTTTCCAACAACTGTCTGTGCTGTTCTAATTGTGTTGTCCTGAATTTTTGTCACTTGTCTTTGTCTTTTTTAGTTTGATTTTCGATTCTATTTTTATTTTCTTCAGTTTCTTTGTGTTTGTCTGACATAATTCCTTGTGCACTGAAAGGAAACTGCACAGAAAAAAAAACGTTTTTGTGGTGGCCACAAAATGTTTTATCAATATTGACCTCACCAAAGTTTTTTTTTGTAATAGTTACAATTTTTTTGTAGTCACTACAAAATATTTTTGGTCACCACGATCACATCTGGTAGGGTCCATAATGAAAAAAAAAAATTTGTAGTGACCAATATGTTTATTTTTATTTTCGGTGTGCTATTGTAGCCATTATACTGCTTATAAAATAGTAACAATAATTTTGATTGGTTGTCGGTAGTATCTGTAGTGTTCATATATCAATTTGTTTTGTAGAAGGAGCAAAACAGATCTTTCTTGCACGGAACATATTGTTACTGTTACAGATCAAATTATTCTAGAAGTACTCCAGAGAGTAGAGAGGAGTTGGCCATGGCCTTTCTTTAGGAACCATTCCAGCATTCGCCTGGAGCGATTACAGGAAACCCCTAGCATTCTTATTATACTCAGATTCTTGTGGGTTAGTTTGCTAATATGTTTGTGGACCGTATACTGAAATATCTCAGTCTTTTTAAACTTAGTTGCCCACATTAAAATTATTTCAGTATAACTACAAACATATTTACTGACATGACCTGATTAACAACCATTCAAGCAAAAGTAGACCATCATACTAACGAACGTTGGCCGACCTAATGGTGGATTTCAACGCATGTTCAACTTATGAAAAGATTACTGGCTTTCACGTGTACGTAGAGCCGTTGCCCTATTTGACTGAGCCAATACGAATTCCGCTATTGGAATAGTTTATGCCTATTATTAGTCTGCAGACAGCTTCGTTGTGTCAGTGTTTTCAATGCTATGTTGGCACAAAAATTTTTCGCATCATCTTTAACCATCATCTCTAGGCATTGGAACCAAATGGTACAATAATCACGGACTGATGGCTCTACTAACATCTTATTGTGACGGTTGATAATGTACACACTTGAGGGTTCCGCCTGGCTGTGGTTATTATGTTAAAATCGAGGCCTGGACTTGCTTACCCGATGCTTGACCTTTCGCCTCTATGCACGCTCAGAAAAGGTTTTTAAAACATTTGTTATTTCACAAACCTTCATATAAATATTAGAACTTTGGTTATGCAATTACGTATTTATTTGTGGCAATCAGCAAAATCCACGTTCTTATATGTTGACAGACTAGACTTCACTTCCCTGTAAGCACCAGGTAAGTCTATTGGTCACGAGCCTCTATGTGATGTCATTATTGCTTTAACATGAGGTTGCACTCTCGAACGACGAACTTTAAATTATTGGCTAGAATCATTCTCCGTGGTAGATCACGAGATTGTCGGCCAACCAGAGCCATCGAACTATAGCCTACGGTCGTTTGGAGTCTAGGCTGCTGCTATAAAATAACGTGAATTTTGCACTATCTAATTATTCGTAAAGTTACAAGGATTTTCTTTGTGGAAAGACTAAGGAAAGCTTTGTAGTCAACCGAAATCACTAACTGTTCGAAATTATAGAGTTATGTACAATTAATGGCCAGTGGTATGCATTTTACTGGAATAAACTGATAATTTATGTTACTAAGAAAGCTGGATAATTTAATACGTAAATATATAAACAAGCTATTAGCACGTAAATTAAGTTGGTCTAGTTGACCTACCTTTAGCATAGTTGGTTGTACACCAGTGTATACGAGAGGTACTGGACTTGAGTTCCAGGCCCGGCTGAGTGCAAATTTATACTCATTTAGATTGGTCTCATTCAAATATTCTGTACACATACTCAAGGTAAAATAATGTCACATGAGGACAGCAGTGATGTAGTCAGTCCTTGCCATTTTGCCTAACATGAAATAAAAGTGGTAAAGTGCGTGCTAACCACAGAACCAAGCTGTCAATTTACTGAAAATAATAACATACAAAATTGATTTTGTAACTGTTATTTACCAATACGTTCATTTGTAGTTTTTTTTCCTAGCTGGTATAGAAACAATACTTGAAGTTTTCCACTGAATTAGTTTGTTGTAACTGCTCCGTACAGTGTAAGAGGAGACGATAAGTAATTAGTGAATGTTCGTTTATTATGATTTAGGCTGTAGCAAGGTGGCCACCTCTAATGAGCGATGTATATTATGTGAGAAAACTTGACTATTTTCACTCATCTGAAGTCAACATAGTCCTCGACTATAGCTTCATACATTCGGATATTTACACTGCAATATGTCACTGTCACACTTGTGATGTACTGTGTTTCTTATACTGAATTTCAGCAAAGTCTGCTCGTTCTGAGAGTGTATATTTACATCATGTAATGTAAGTTGTCCGATTGTTTGGCTGGCAGGTCAAGGGTCGTGAGTTCAGTTCCCGCAGCCTCAAGACTATGTGTTGTTTGTCCCTTCACTCCTATCCCAAGGTCACCATTGTCTAAGGTTAATTCAACTACAGGTAACAAAGAACGTCATTGAACATAATTTTTAATTGAAAAGAAACCAAGTTTGCGTTTTAAATTATCATCTTAATGTAACTTAAAATCCAGGAAAACTCTGTGACTGGTCAGTTTGTGCTCATTAGCGATACCAGCGCTTAAGCGGCAGAAATTGTCCCTGTGCCAAACTTATAACATTGAGCATTCCAACCTGTAGTAGAATTAACCTCACCTTTGTCTGACAGCCCCGTGTGACCTCCTGAGGCTGTCAACTTACAAATAAGAATGGGAACGGCGTAGTAAAGAAAATGTCAGTTACACAATGCAAAGCAAAACATGCATCTCGGGCTCATTTTGGCATGTGCCACATATACAGAAGTGTTACAATTTACCTAAGTCTTACGAAACATAGTATACTGTAAAGTTTTTGAGATAACTGTGCTGGTATAGGCGCAGTCGTGGTCCTCTCCTGTTTGTGACACAGTACTAAATATTTCACTGTTTACGCACTGTCCAGAGTTTCGTTACTTAAGGCCACCGTCTATGCGTGGTAAATGAATTGTGTACAGTATGCTACAGGAGAAGGAACAGCGCTCCAATCGGTGAAAGCTGGCATCAAACATGCCTCTCATTCTTCCTATGACGTTCCTACATTGTAATTGAACGATATTTGTCCAGATATATGGCAACAGTTTCTCAGCTTGCAGTGGACTGGTTGGTGGCAATTGTCAATATTTAATGTACACAATTAAAAAAAAAGTGTTTAATAACAAACACGACAAAAATAAAGTCGGGGTTTTCTACATACCTGTGTTTATATACTTTACGGTATCAATAATGCCTTAAAATATTTTCTACTCGTCAAAATTCTCTACGCACACCTTAAACTACGATTTACTTCCATCTTCATTATATGGCTGACACTCAGTAGGTCACGTGACTAATAAAATACTTCGTTAGTTTACCGTGCAACGTGCGTGGCCATACACAAAATAGGATACGCTGTAGTTTCTGCTCTTGTTGGATATCCAATTTGCATGAACAGTCCTCGTACAAGGTTAAGAGTCGATTGTAGATTCTCATGAAGAAAAACTTGAGGTAAATGTGCAACTGAGGAGAATTTGAGTGGAATATGAGGATTTTTCGATCCCATTGAAGTCAAAGTATTGAGACAATGGGGAAGTGTTACCATACACATGCACCGAGGTGTACGTGTAACGAAAATGTACGTTGTGTTTCATATGTAACGAACAAGACTAACATGACTGTGTTTTGATAATTTATATTTTGTGTTTCACATGCTGCAAAAATATCACGCGGATTTAGTTTATAACTTGGCATCGTATTTTCATTTGAAAATAGAAACGGCATTTAAAATACGACATCGCTTGTTTAAAAAATGTATAACGAGTAGAAGGAAAATGTTCCTCCGGGGACAGGGGGTTGGGGGTGGGGACCGGGGGACAAACGACGGCCATCTTAGATGATGTTACCACCGCCATCTTGGATTGCGTCACTTCCGGACGCCATCTTGGATTGCATTACTTCCGGTCGCCATCTTTGATGAAATTTCCCTTTTCGGCCATCTTGTATTCTAGAATTTTCTACTCTATCATTCCATGGGCCCCCATTACAATTCCTCTGCTCTGGCTCCCCCCTCCTTCTACTCAGTCATTCCATCTGGCTCCCTTCTCTTGCTCTATCATTCAATCTGGTCCCCATTCCAATCCCCTATATGATTCTCTTGCTCTGTCATTCCATCTGGTCCCCATTCCAATCCCCTGTATGATTCTCTTTCTCTGTCATTCCATTTGCTCCCCATTCCAATCCCCCTGCTCTGGCTCCCAACTCCTGATGAATCGACCATGGCCAGCCATGAATTTTCTACTCATGCTCTGTCATTTTATGGCTCCCCAACCCTGCTCTGGCTCCCCAGACCAACTCCGCGGCTCTGGTCTGATGAATCGACCATGGCCAGCCCCGACTCAAGCTCTGTCATTCCATCTAGTCCCCAGACCAACAACCCTTCTCCCGAAAAATCGACCATGGCCTGTTGACTCCCCAAACCAACACCCATCCATTTGTCGTTCTACTCATGCTCTGTCATTCCATCTGGTCCCCATTCCAATCCCACCTTTTCGTATACACAGCATAATCCTCTCTCTCTGCTACAGTGGTGGTCCCCAGACCAGTCACTCCACCCTGGCACCCTCCCCATGCTCTGTAGAGTCAGTCATCCCTGCCAACCCTTGGGTTGGTAGGCAAGCACTAAGATACTACAAATTTCGAGAGCCCAAGACAGAGCTATTACATTCAATAATTTTTTCAGTTTTTCAAACCTTGTAATAGTATGCTATGTAAATATTGATTGCATGTACATGGAGACTGTGAGAGCCCAAGACAGAGCTATGACATTCATATTCACTTCTTTTTCAAAACATTTTACAGTAATGTAATAGTGTAGCATGTAAATACTGATTGAGTGTACAAGAACTGGTGCGTCTGATGTTCTTTAAGAAAAAGTTATGACAGGCTTATGAAATAATGTCCTTCAATACACGCACCGTAAGTTTTAAAAATCTAATTTATTTAAAAACTATAAACACTACATACACAACACAATAAAAAAAACTATATACACAATATTTACACTATATACACAGTACACTATTCTTGAGAAGACTAGGCAGGTCCTCGTCCCACCAATGTCTGGAGGAGAAGAGTTTACTCCTGGAAGCGAGCGGTGGTGGTGGTGTGGAGGATCTCCTATATAACGTGCTGAGCCTGTAGCTGGTTCTGCAGCTCCAGGATTTCCTCATGCTGTCCCCGAACCTGGGCCCACAGCGCACGGGTCTCTCGTAGCACTTCCTCCCTAGCATCATCATCTTCCGCCTCCTCTTCCTGCTCACTATCATTGTACACTTTGAGACAACTGAGACCCTTCTGTGACCAAACCATGGTCACAGAAAAGCGACAGCAGTAACACTGGACATAACACCACTCCCCTGGTCCTTTCTTTAGTTCTCCACACTATTAAATGACCTAAGAAGTGTAAACAAAGCTAGATCTTTTGATGAACCTTTCTGGTATGTGTTCCTAACTTCAGAATTATAAATAACATGTTGTTAGAACAGAAAAGAACAAATGATTATATTAAATATTTATTTAATATTCTCTCTCTTTTTTCTTCTAAATAATGCAAAATTGCTATACAAAGTTTTCACAATAAATATTTGATATTCAACCTTTATCAGGTAATAACTCATAATATAAAGAATTGTTAGAAACTCACAAGCCAAACAAATTAACGAATTGACGTTTAACAAGCATTAAAGACATTTAAGAATCTAGTCTCCAAGAAAAATAAATATATAATCAATTCGTACTGAAATCTAATTTTCACAATAAATATTTGATATTCAGGTACATTATAAATATAACCTTCCAGATACCGAAGA